>JANAVB010028820.1:6595956-6642882 GCA_029216955.1 Iris pallida | reverse complement strand
GTCAGATCCAGAATAGTTCCATTACCTAGGTTCGATATGAAGGAGCCCGGGTCCGCAAGAAATTAGATATATGATTAGTCACGGTAAGAATTGATGTTTGAAGGAATTTTAGTATAAGACAAATTATCCCTTTAATCCCAATATATGTTTTTAAGGAAAATTACTTATTAATCATAACCTTTTTAGAAATAACTATATTAACTAATGATAAAAATAATAACAAGAATAGTGAAACCCCCGTTAATACGCATGGTTTATATAGGCCTAAAAATATGAATAGAATCTAACTAAATATTTGGGAAACCCGATTTACCCATAAATCAACTTCCTAAAACACATATAAATACTTGCCCCCAAGATAGGGCTTAAAGCCCAACAGGATATTTTTTATAAATAACATTTTAGAAAATTATTTAACATATATTTAACAAATACAATAAACGTATAAGTAATACTAAAAATATAACAAATTACATATACACAGTAATTACCTATGCTTGCACGTATTGTATTGCACCACCAATAATGTATAATCTATCAAATACCACATGTACATATACTGTACACACGTTTAATATATAGTCAATAACACAGTACCCCTAATTAATACCCAAAATATTGTACTGCTTACAATACTAATACACATAATGTACTTACTAATACATTGATATAATAACAGAACCAATAAAGAGTAATAATAAGGAGAGCTTTCACTTCGTTTTTTGTGGAAAAATCAATATAAAAACCATAACTTTCCTTTTTTAAAATAGTGACTCTTTCTTGTTTTAAGTCATCCTAGGAATAATTAAAGAGAGAGAGAGAGAGAGAGAGAGAGCAAAGAAAGGAATTAGGTGAAGCGAGATTGAAGAGGAAAAGCTCACCTGAGCTTTCGAAAATCGGCCGCTCACCAGTCGACTCATCGACGGAGGGCTCAGGCGCGGGCTGATCCTGGCGATTCTGAGGCGCCAGTGGACACGCACGGCGGTTCGAATCTGCCGTCGTGGGTCGGGTTTGCAGAAGCGGCGTTGGACCTTCGAGGGGAAGGGTGGTGCGACCCTATCGTCGCCGGTCCTCGCCGAGGTCGACGGCGCCCTTGAGGCCAGCAACGTGGAGGCGAGCTCAGCTCCGCTTCTCTACGCGGCTGCTCCAGTCGGGTGGGTGGAACAGCCGACGTTGCTCGGCTGTTGGCGTAACCAGAAGGAAGGGTCGGGTTGCCTAGATGTGAGGCGGCAGGCTGGCGAAGTTGATCCCGATGGCAGGCTCTGTCCGCAGGCGGGCGACGTTCGAGAAGGCTTCGCCGACGGTTCCTCGGTCGTGGTGGAGGAGTAGCAAAATTGCGTCGAGGAGATCAACGTGGGGAGTCGGGCGAGGTCTCACGGCCTCGGCGGTCAGTCACGACGGAGGTAGAGGTGGCGCTCACCGTAGACGATGAGCTCGTAGCGGATCGGTCGCGGCGCTCGTGGACGCGCGACGGAGAGAGGTGCCCGCGTACGACGGCTGTGAAGGTAAGTGGAGGTTGTGTTGGGGTTGTTGTTGGTAGAGGTTGATGATTTGGTTCCTCGTGTCGGGTGTGTCCGATACGAACTGGATTTGTAATGTGCGATGGAATAAGATGGACATGGACACACAGGTCCGGACACGGTGGTTCTGTGGTGGTGATCATTTGTGGCCGTGGTTCGGTTGCGGTTGCGGAGGAGATGGTGAATAATCGAGGCTGGCCTTGGATGGCAGTACAACCTCCGAGGGTTGTCAAGATTGTCCGGTTGACGTTCCCAGCAATGGAGGGTGTAGTATGTTTCGATGTTGGGAAGTAGCACATGGATATATTTAGGGAAGAGTCATGGAGATATTAGCTTTGGAGTCGATTCTCTCGGTTTTGATATACATTATTATATGTAAACAAAGAGGAATATTTGACTGAACAAATAAGGCCGAGATCAAGCTAGCTCTATAGGCTTAGGCTTGTTCGGTTGGCATGTATAACTATAGGATCGATTCATGTATGGGATTTAGATTATCTTAGATATTTACCTGGATTGTTATCAATCATAAAGTCGAATTGGTTCAATTTATTAGTATGATATATTTGTTGTTGGGAAATTAAGAGAAGGATTCCTGGTGGATAAGGGCTAAAAGTCCTAATAGATAAGTCCCCGTTTTATTTAAATAAGTAAGTTTAAATCAAAATTCCTTAGTAGATAATAACATAATAATCAATCATTAACCTACTAAAATCCATAAGTTGATAATATTATTTATTTAAATCAACATCTAATATTACCAAATAGTTTATTACTTTATCAAAGAAAGTTTGATAACATTCGATGCTAGCAAAATTATTTTAAAGTATATACATACTAATCAACACCTCATGAAAAATAATAATTCTTTTATAGGGGTCAAGTTGTAAATGGTTTTAAATCAAGACAAAATTAACTATAAACCGTTTGTAGATAATACTATTAGTTTAAACCAATATTTAGAATTTATCAAATAGTTTAAACGATATTCGGCAATAGCAGAAAAAATCATTTCAAATATATTCTTATTAAATCAAATCTTAACATAATTTGGCAGAATTCTTTTGATTGAAATAAATAGGATTTTCAGATCGCTTATTGAAGCCAATAGTTTTGAAAGCCCAAAAGCTTTTGTCATACAAATAATGGATTTTTTGAATAAATTTTTTTCAAAACAAAATTATGAATTTAAATTAGTTTTCAAAATACAGAAGAAAATAATATCGTAATATTTATACAAAGTTTTCTTTTCTTTTTTTTAAAAAAATTACTATTGAAACAAAGTCACAGTCAACCAAATATTGATAACATTGACTAAATAATACTTGTGATAATTCAATACGACACACGACGACTACATCCAGTTCAAGCCAGACGACAGCTCATTTTTGTAGATGCGAGTCGTTTTTCGAGTTTGTACTTTTATATTTTATTGAGTCTAGAATGATTGTATGCTGAGTTATGCTGGGCTCTTGAGACTCAACCCATAACCTATCCAAATCCATAAAGCTCCACATCCAAAATCAGCCCACTAGACCCTTGGACCCATTCTGTCCTCTGGAGACAGAGTTCAGGCCGAACTCTGCCTCTACACAGAGTTCGGGCCGAACTCTGTCCCTAAAAATCAGCACCCTAATTTTTAGGGCCTGCTGGTTGCTAGTTGTCCAACGGCCAAATATTTGAAAATTCCTACCAGAATTTTGGCCGAATTCTGCCTGATAAAAACCTATAAATAGGCCAAGAATTCTCTCATTTTCAATCATCCAATCTTCTCTTCTCTTCTCTCCTAAGCTCAATATAAGCCATACCCTTCTTCATCTACTAGCCACAAGTTTCCTAAGTCTCGAGTGCTCAGCATCTCTCAGTTAGGAGTCTTATGCAAGAGTTCAAGAAGTAGCTTGGAAAATTCCAAGCATCGCCACTGCGATCCATTGTAAGAAGTTGACATGCTCTTCTGGAGTAAAGGCACGGGGTGTAACTACTATTTCACAAATAGTGGATTTAATCCTGAGCTAGAGTTCTCAGGCCTGGACTAGTCCTCCACGAGGGAAACCAGGTTAAAATCGGCTGTGTTTGCGTATGCTCTCTTGCTCCTCATTTATTTTCCGTATTTACTCTAATTAATTTTAGATTGTGAAAGAGTTGATTTTTTAATTGGTTATTATTACTATAACTCTATTCACCCCCCTCTAGAGTTGCCATCTGTTCTTCAATTGGTATCAGAGCTCTGTTCTCTTTACAAGGACTTATATCCTAGAGCTGATCCATGGCAACCACACAATCCTTGATTTTTAATTACGATGAAGGACAGTCCACTCATAGGCCTCCCTTATTTGATGGAACTAACTACACGTATTGTAAAACAAGGATGAGTTTTTATCTCAAGTCGCTAGACTTTGACCTGTGGACTATCGTCACTGACGGTTACAAAAAGCCCGTCAGGATAGTTGTCAATGGTGATCTTGTTGAAAAATCACATGACAAATATTCTGACGAGGAGAAAAAACAGGCAAGTCTAGACGCGAGAGCTATTAATGCTTTATTCTGTGCTATAGACAGGAATGAGTTCAACAGGTTATCTACATGCACCACATCTCACGAAGTATGGAAACTTCTAGAAGTGACGCATGAAGGAACCACCCAAGTCAATGAATCAAAGATAAGCCGTCTCACTCAAGAATATCAGGCTTTTAAGATGAAGCCAAACGAGACGATCACGCAAATGTTCACAAGATTCCTCGACATCATCAACCCCCTGTCTTCGCTTGGGAAGCAATATTCAAATCACGAGAAGATTCGCAAGCTACTTAGGGGGCTACCAAAAATTTGGAATCCTAAGGTGACAGCCATCATAGAAGGAAATAATCTCACAAAAGTCTATGGAGACCTTGATAGGATAGCTAATGACTCATGAGCTTGACCTCAAGGACTTCGAAGAGCCTGCTCCTAAGGCTAAGGAGATCGCACTCAAAGCTCACCGACAGAGGGCTGAACCCGAATAGACGGATGACAACAACTCAGAAGATGATGATCAAGCCCTCATGGTTCGCAACTTCAAGAGATTCCTTCGCTTCAATTGAAGAAAGAACCACAAGAAGATGGAGAAGAAGAGCCAACCTGCTACGGTTGTAAAAAGACTGGACACGTCCGAAAAGACTGTCCATTCTTGAAGAAGAGCAACCGCTATGAGAAGCCATACAAGAAGACCTCCTCAAAGAAATATGCCAACACAAGCATTTGGTATGAAAGCGAAGCTAGTGACTCCGAGGAAGAAAAGAACTCTCCTTAAGATACGGCTAATGTGTGCCTAATGGCGACGTCCGACAAGGTATCAAACGAAACTCTTGACGACTTTACTTTTGATGAACTTGGCGATGCTTTCACCGATTTACTTAGTGATCACAAAAAGGTCATTGGTAAATCAAACATGTCAAGGACAAAATCAAAAGTCATGAAGTCGAAATACAAAGACTTTCTCTATTACTTGATAACATTAGAGACACTTCACCCACAGATGTCACTGATGAGGTATCTAAGCTTAAAATAAGCTTACATGATGTCGAAGCACGCATTGAACAACAAACACAAGAAATCATAACACTCAACACGGAGCTTGCAGAAGAAAAGAGCAGACACAAGATTGCCATTACCAAGATGCATGATTTGAATGCTAAGATAACTGAATTACAAGCTGTCTCTAAAAAACTAGAGACTAAATTGGGAAAACAGGTTGCTCAACCTCAAACCCAATCACATAACAACCACAAAGCATGACACCACTCATACTAGTCAACCACGTCATCCTCATGCTGCTCACAATCATGCTTACATGTACACACACTTTCACAAAGGACACAAACCACATACACGTAGAAATAATCATCATATGTCACAAAAACATCATGCTACACATAGATACAATCATCACCATGTTGCACAAAGACACAATAAACATCACTCTACATATAAAAATCATCATGTCATGCCATATAGACAATATCATCATGCCACACCATATGGACAATATCACCATGCCACTCCACATAGTCATCATCACCATGCTGAATCTATATATTATCACACTTCTCCTCATTATTCTGCTTATAGACATCATCAGCATGCTCCTAATGTAAATAGGAATGCTACATGTACTTATTGTGGTTTACATGGACACATTTCACCATAATATAGAATTAGAAGATTAGTAGATAGAAAGATATATGCATGGTTTCCAAAAACTAACTCTTCAGGACCCTCAAGCACTTGGGTACCAAAGGTCACATCTACTCTTGATGTAGGTGGACCTTTCCTTCTCAACTAAAAGTAAGTGGATTCTCGATAGTGGATGCTCGCGGCATATGACGGGAGACGCAAATCTGTTCGCATCACTATCGATGAAGAGAGAAGGATATGTATCCTTCGGCAATAACCTAAAAGGTTATATTATAGGTAATGGTATTATTGGTTATCCTCCCTTTCCCGTAATAAAAGATGTCTGCCTAGTGACCGAGTTAAAGCATAACCTGCTCAGCATCAGTCATCTTGCTGACCATGGTTATGACATTAACTTTAGACTGTAACGCCCCAGAACTAGAATACTGGAGAGCGGGGGCATACATTGCCAGCTACGTATAATGAAATGGAATCCACCTCATTATACGGTCACGGCTGTCTAGATATATGAGGGTTTAACTACAATCCATCAGTCTCCTATGGTCAAGAACAAGCCTATTGTCTTAATCACAAACAAGTAAGTAAATGTTACAAGATGTAAGACAACCAAATATACAATTGTAAGGTGTCCCCAATATTACATATTGGATGATCATGAAGCTAGTCGTACAAAATGTCAAGACTAGCAAGAGTTCAGTCGTACATGATCAACCCTACGATATGTCAATCATACTACACCCCGTAGGCAGACAGTAAGTAAAGGTGCAATCGAGCTAACACGTGCTCGTCGGCTAAACGCCTCAAAAAAATAATTTTACAATAAAGTGGGAGGACAAAAGAAATCCACTCATTGCCAGGGTTACGCCTGGTGGTCACCATCTGGCTGGAAGTTAGGTAGATCCTCTGAGACTGCTCCGATATCTGGCCATACAAAACCAGCTGGGTCAGACCCCAGAAAGAGCAAGTGCCACAAAGGAGGCTTCACTTAGGAACTAAAACCAGCACATCAATAATAGAATAATAAGATAGTAAATAAAGAATTGCTAATAATAGAGATAACCACAGTAAAGTGAGTACGAGGAAACCATTCAAGTAGCCAGGTCATAACCCTTAAACCAAACAAGGACCGAAGTTGTAATCCTTCACCTAAATAGAAATCCGTCTCAAATACTATTGGTATAGTGAGGACAATAAACGAATAGGGACACAGAACTGTTTCGGGAGCCAAGTTACAACCCTTAAACCAAACAAGGACCGAGATTGTAACCCTTCGCCTGAACGGAACTGGACCCCTGATCTTTATTGTTAAGGCCAGTATAAATAATTAATCATGCTGTTGATGTAAGGTAAAACATGACGAGCATGGCATGGGGTGCAATAAGACAATAAACGAAGAGAGGACACAGAACTGCTCCGGGAGCCAGGTTATAACCCTTAAACCAAACAAGGACCGGGGTTGTAACCCTTCGCCTGAACAGAACTGGACCCCCGATCGTTATTGTTAAGGCAAGCATCAATAATCATGTCGTGTCACAATCTTGTACAGGATCGGGACAAGATTAAGCTGGGATAAACTCCATCCAATCAATTACGGCCAATCAAGAGTACGGCTTGATACTTTTAACTAACTAGGGTTATCACAGGCCTAGTTACTAGCAAGATATAATGAGATTATCCCAACAGCCACAAGCCCTGCAGACCATCCGGTTATTCAGGTCGAATTTCTGTTTATCGAGAATACAACACGCAACGGTGTGCTGGAAATGTGCCCTACTCGTCGGTAGGCTACAAGTCCACTAATGCGCCCAGATAACAGGATTGCCTGTAGCTGGGAATCTCTTTATGTCTACTGAATTATTCTAGTTTATTAGCCTTAGTCAATTACTGTAGGTATCCCTGACCGTGGTACTCAGAGATCCCTGTCCTAGACATGATGCAAGACAAGATGGGTTCATTTGCACAAGCACAATTGTCCACGGTGTCCAAGTTACTCAATCTTGTCATGTCGTGTTAGCTGTCGCAACAGTGTTTCGAGAGCTATCATGTCAGGTTTATCATGTCAAGAGTGCGCCACGGCGGACCACTATCAAGAATTATCATGCCAAGTTATCATGTCAAATTTGTCAGGTCAAGTTATCATGTCAAGTGTGCACTATGGTGGGTCACTATCAAGTCATGCCATTATTTAAAATTAACATTAATCTGGTATAAGCGTGTATGCAATAACTAAATATAAACATGGTGCAAGAGTTATGGAGGAATCATGCGGCTCAGGGAGACGGGGCATAACTTCCACATACGAACTCAATTTAAGATGCTCCAGAGATATTCAGAAAGGTAAGACAAAGATCTAAAACTTTTATGTTTTAAGTTTTTCGAAATTATGGCTAGAAAATAGCTTAATTTGGCAAAAACAGTCATTCTGTGCACTTTTTATGCCAAAAAATTCAATTCTGCGTAAATAGGTAAAAGGAGAGGGTTCCAGCGTAAAATTTACATTCTGGGTACCATTCAGTGTAAAATACGTAATTTCAGGATTTTCTGCGTAAAATATTACATTCTGGATGATATCCAGCGTAAAATACGCAATTCCTGGGTCCCTAGCGTAAAATATTACATTCTGGATACAATCCAGATAATTTACGCAATTCCAGGGTTCCCTGCGTAAAATATTTCATTCTGGATGATATCCAGCGTAATTTACGCAATTTCAGGGTTCCCTGCGTAAAATATTACATTCTGGATACAATCCAGCGTAATTTACGCAATTCCAGGGTTCCCTGCGTAAAATTTCATTTTACGCAAGCCTTCCTACATAAATTCTGATTTACGCTAGCCTTCCTGCGTAAATTCTGATTTTACACTAGCCTTCCTGTGTAAATTCTGATTTTACGCCAGCCCACATTCTTCAGCCGACATAAAAATTCAGAAAACTTGTTTTGGCCATAAAAACTTCATTTTAACTCGAAATGAGGTGAATCAAAAACCAAATTCACACGAAATTTCGTGCTCTTGCTCATGGAACTATTATTTTTCGAAAATAACAAGTTTTAGTAGATCAAAACCAAGAAAAATCTATGAACTCAAAGTTAAAATGTAGATCTAGAAGAATCTATCCATCAAAATTTAAAACTCCAAGTTCTAAAGAGGTTTATAATCATATAAAAAGAGAATGGAACAATAAAAATCAAGATCCTTAAGAAGCAAGTTGCACTTGCCTAAACCTCTTGGTAGGTGGAGAGCAACGGTGAGGAAGAAGAAGAGTGAATGATGAGAGAGAAAGATGGTGGGGTTAATAAATGAGGATGGTGGTGGTAGGTAGGGGCTCACCTTGGTTCATGATGGACCAAGTAAACCAAGCCAAGCCGAACCAACCCAATCCTTCTCCCATCGAAGAAAACCAAGCTCCACTTAATCAAAATAAATCCATGAACGATAAATGGCAATTAAACCACAATGATAAATATGAAAATAAATCACAAAACTAATCAAAGAAAATGAGAAATACGGGTCAGAAATACGAACAATAAAATACGTATCACGAATTTCGGGGCACTACATCCTACCCACCTTAAAAGAATTCCGTCCTCGGAATTTAATCAAGAGGCTAGAGATGTCGGACAGCTATACTATCGCAAGCAATCTACTCTACCAATCATTAATACAATCATACATACAAGCAAGGAATCGAAGTGCAAGGCATAAGGAAGATATTACACCTTACGAGCCAAACCGATTGGGATGATGATCGGATATCATCCTCACACTCCCACGTTTGACTCTCCCAAAGAGCGATGAACTCAAGCAACACGAACTAAACTGATAGTCTTGCGCTTAAGGTCTCTCTCTTTGGTCAAACAGGGACACGGGCCTCTCCTCATACGAAAAGGTTGGTACCAATAATCGTTTTCGAATGATCTAGGACATGGCTCGGGCCCAGGATATACCATTGTAATCAGGATACATGAAATATGACATGTGTCCCGCATGACGACGGCGAAAAGCAAGATAATAGGACACAGATACCTCTCTGCCGATTCTGGATCTGGGCCTGGGCCAGGGCGAATGCTGAGGCCTCTGTAGCTGGAAGGCTAGGACCTGAGGCGGCAATGGCCTCGGAGGCTGGTACTGCTGCTGCTGCTGGAATGGGGCTGGTCCCCTTACTGAGGGATTATTCAAGGCCGATGATGAACTGGCCCTATTCGGACAGGACCTTATCTTGTGGTCCGGTGCCCCACAAGCCAAACATAATCCCTGCGCTCTGTGACACTCCGAAACAACGTGTCCTGGCTTCCCACAATGAGTGCAGCCCGTTACGGAAGACTGCTTCGGCTTCTATTGCGGAGGGGACGTGACCGACGTCACTGAGGCCGCCTGCCTCGGAGTTCCAATTGTCAAAGCCCTGACTGCCGGGGCTGGTGCTGTCGACTGGGTCATCTGGCCGTGAGATCGCTTCCGACCTCCGGTCCTGTCCACGATCCTGTGGGAGGTATACTCGTGCCTCCTAGCTGCCCTCAACACTGCAAAAGTCTGATGCTTAAACTGTTCCACTGCCAACAAAATCTCGAGATGGAGCCCTTGCTGGAACCGTTGGGCTCTGTCAAACTCGGTCGCCACCAAAGTGGGAGCAAACCGACTAAGCCTAGAAAACTCGACCGTATACCTGTCGACCGTTCTGTCTCCTTGCTTCAGATTGGTGAACTTGGTCTGTAGATCGTACCGAGACACCACATCGAAGTACTTCGTCTGGAATCTCTCATGGAATACTGCCCAAGCAATAGACGCCACCAATCCAACGGCCTGAGCTGCCCACCAGCTGCGGGCAAGATCCAGTAACTGTAGACGCACCACGGCCAACTTCTCGTCCTCCGGGGTTCTGGCTGCCTCTAGAATGACTTCAGTATCATGGAGCCATGCATCAGCAGCGATAGCATCTTCGCTGCCATCGAAGAATGGGGGGTTCAGGCGCTTGAAACTGTTCGCTGCACTGTTCCTTGGATGATCGCCTCTGTTCAGAGCATCTTCCACTGCCTGGTGCAATGCATCACCTCGACGATCTTGGGAAGCTAACAAGGTCCTGATGAGACCTTCCAAAGTGCCATCATCAGGATCTGCAGGCTGAATTGGCTGAACTGGTGGCTCTGGATCCCCGGTAGGCATGACTCGGGATGCTGCCCCTGAGTGCTGGGCCTGATCTTCTAGTTGCTGCTGGTCCACGGGAGGCAATCCGCCTTGCTAATCGGCAGGTCCAGGTTCAATACCACTGAAGAGGACGACATGGAAATAATAAGGAAGGACCAGGACAGATCAACGATTACAAGCATGTGATCAGGACAAGAATTTCCGGAATTAAGGGGATACGAGTAGAGATCAAGGACGAGTACTGATTGAGACATCTATTCGGTAAACCCTCACATATCTTGATTGACAAGACCTGCATGGGCCACCACTAAAACCATGTAACGCCCCAGAACCAGAATACTGGAGAGCGGGGGCATACATTGCCAGCTACGTATAATGAAATGGAATCCACCTCATTATACGGTCACGGCTGTCTAGATATATGAGGGTTTAACTGCAATCCATCAGTCTCCTATGGTCAAGAACAAGCCTATTGTCTCAATCACAAACAAGTAAGTAAATGTTACAAGATATAAGACCACCAAATATACAATAGTAAGGTGTCCCCAACATTACATATTGGATGATCATGAAGCTAGTCGTACAAAATGTCAAGACTAGCAAGAGTTCAGTCGTACATGATCAACCCTAGGATATGTCAATCGTGCTACAGCCCGTAGGCAGACAGTAAGTAAAGGTGCAATCGAGCTAACACGTGCTCGTCGGCTAAATACCTCAAAAGAATAATTTTACAATAAAGTGGGAGGACAAAAGAAACCCACTCATTGCCAGGGTTACGCCTGGTGGTCACCATCTGGCTGAAAGTTAGGTAGATCCTCTGGGACTGCTCCGATATCTGGACATACAAAACCAGCTGGATCAGACCCCAGAAAGAGCAAGTACCACAAAGGAGGCTTCACTTAGGAACTAAAACCAGCACATCAATAATAGAATAATAAGATAGTAAATAAAGAATTGCTAATAATAGAGATAACCACAGTAAACAGAATATGAGGAAACCATTCAAGTAGCCAGGTCACAACCCTTAAACCAAACAAGGACCGGAGTTGTAATCCTTCACCTGAATAGAAATCCGTCTCAAATACTATTGGTACAGTGAGGACAATAAACAATAGGGACACAGAACTGTTCCGGGAGCCAAGTTACAACCCTTAAACCAAACAAGGACCGGGATTGTAACCCTTCGCCTGAACGGAACTGGACCCCTGATCTTTATTGTTAAGGCCAGTATAAATAATTAATCATGCTGTTGAAGTAAGGTAAAACATGACGAGCATGGCATGGGGTGCAATAAGACAATAAACGAAGAGAGGACACAGAACTGCTCTGGGAGCCAGGTTACAACCCTTAAACCAAACAAGGACCGGGGTTGTAACCCTTCGCCTGAACAGAACTGGAACTCCGATCGTTATTGTTAAGGCAAGCATCAATAATCATGTCGTGTCACAATCTTGTACAGGATCGGGACAAGATTAAGCTGGGATAAACTCCATCCAATCAATCACGGCCAATCAAGAGTACGGCTTGATATTTTTAACTAACTAGGGTTATCACAGGCCTAGTTACTAGCAAGATATAATGAGATTATCCCAACAGCCACAAGCCCTGCAGACCATCCGGTTATCCAGGTCGAATTTCCGTTTATCGAGAATGCAACACGCAACGGTGTGTTGGAAATGTGCCCTACTCGTCGGTAGGCTACAAGTCCACTAATGCGCCCAGATAACGGGATTGCCTATAGCTGGGAATCTCTTCATGTCTACTGAATTATTCTAGTTTATTAGCCTTAGTCAATAACTGTAGGGATCCCTGACCGTGGTACTCGGGGATCCCTGTCCTAGACATGATGCAAGACAAGACGGGTTCATTTGCACAAGCACAATCGTCCACGGTGTCCAAGTTACTCAATCTTGTCATGTCGTGTTAGCCGTCGCAACAGCGTTTCGAGAGCTATCATGTCAGGTTTATTATGTCAAGAGTGCGCCACGGCGGGCCACTATCAAGAATTATCATGCCAAGTTATCATGTCAAATTTGCCAGGTCAAGTTATCATGTCAAGTGTGCACCACGGCGGGTCACTATCAAGTCATGCCATTATTTAAAATTAACATTAATCTGGTATAAGCGTGTATGCAATAACATATAAACAGGATGCAAGAGTTGTGGAGGAATCATGCGGCTCAGGGAGACGGGGCATAACTTCCACATACAAACTCAATTTAAGATGCTCCAGAGATATTCGAAAAGGTAAGACAAAGATCTAAAACTTTTATGTTTTAAGTTTTTCGAAATTATGGCTAGAAAATAGCTTAATTTGGCAAAAACAGTCATTTTGTGCACTTTTTATGCCAAAAATTCAATTCTGCATAAAATAGGTAAAAGGAGAGGGTTCCAGCGTAAAATTTTATATTCTGGGTACCATTCAGCGTAAAATACACAATTTCAGGGTTTTCTGCGTAAAATATTACATTCTGGATGATATCCATCGAAAAATACGCAATTCCAGGGTCCCTAGCGTAAAATATTACATTCTGGATACAATCCAGCATAATTTACGCAGTTCCAGGGTTCCCTACGTAAAATATTACATTCTGGATGATATCCAGCATAATTTACGCAATTCCAGGGTTCCCTGCGTAAATATTATATTCTGGATACAATCCAGCGTAATTTGCGCAATTCAAGGGTTCCCTGCGTAAAATTTCATTTTACGCAAGCCTTCCTGCGTAAATTCTGATTTTACGCTAGCATTCCTGCGTAAAGTCTGATTTTACGCTAGCCTTCCTGCGTAAATTCTGATTTTACGCCAGCCCACATTCTTCAGCCGACATGAAAATTCAGAAAAACTTGTTTTGGCCATAAAAACTTCATTTTAACTCGAAATGAGGTGAATCAAAAACCAAATTTACACAAAACTTCGTGCTCTTGCTCATGGAACTATTAGTTTTCGAAAATAACAAGTTTTAGTAGATCAAACCAAGAAAACTCCATGAACTCAAAGTTAAAATGTAGATCTAGAAGAATCTATCCATCAAAATTAAAAACTCCAAGTTCTAAAGAGGTTTATAATCATATAAAGAAGAGAATGGAACAATAAAAATCAAGATCCCTCAAGAAGCAAGTTGCACTTGCCTAAACCTCTTGGTAGGTGGAGAGCAACGGTGAGGAAGAAGAAGAGTGAATGTTGAGAGAAAGAGGGTGGGGTTAATAAATGAGGATGGTGGTGGTAGGTAGGGGCTCACCTTGGTTCATGATGGACCAAGTAAACCAAGCCAAGCCGAACCAATCCAATCCTTCTCCCATCCGAAGAAAACCAAGCTCCACTTAATCAAAATAAATCCATAAACGATAAATGGCAATTAAACCACAATGCTAAATATGAAAATAAACCACAAGTAACTAATCAAAGAAAATGAGAAATACGGGTCAGAAATACGAACACGTATAAAATACGTATCACGAATTTCGGGGCACTACATAGACAAAATAAATGCCTTATTTATGATAGGTCAACAGGAGACATTGCTTTGGAAGGGGTAAGAGAGGACAATATTTATATTTTCTATTTGTCTATAGATACTAACAATGCAGGTAGATGCCTATATGCTCATAAAGATGAACGGTTACTATGGCACCAGCGTCTTGGTCATGCCAATATGGATACTATATCCAGGCTATCAACCAAGAAGCTAGTTAGAGGCTTGCCCGACATCACATTCAAAAAGGACACCGTATGTGCCGAATGTGAGTTGAATAAGGCAACCAAGTCATCTTTTCATTCCATAAACTCTGTAAGCACTACTAGACCCCTGCAACTACTCCATATGGATTTATTTGGCCCTAGTAGAGTAGCCAGTCTTGGTGGAAAACTCTACGCCTTTGTTATTGTTGATGACTTTTCAAGATTTACTTGGGTTTTCTTTCTTACTTATAAAAGTGATGCTATTTCGGTTTTCAAGATTTTTGTCAAAAAAGTTCAAAACGAAAAAGGCTACATGATTACTCGAATCCGAAGTGATCATGGAGGCGAGTTCGAAAATTCTGATTTTGAAAAGTTTTGTGATTCCAATAGTTTTGATCATGAGTTTTCTTGTCCAAGAACTCCTCAACAAAATGGTGTTGTGGAGCGGAAGAATAGGACTCTTGGCGATATGGCTAGAGTCATGTTGAACAAGTTTTTACTTCCGAAATATTTTTGGGCTGAAGCTGTCAGTACAGCATGCCACATTTTAAATAGGGTACTTATTCGTCCTATTACGAAGAAAATACCCTATGAGCTTTGGTTTGGGAGAACCCCAAATATTTCTTATTTTAGAGTCTTTGGCAGTAGATGTTTTATCCTTAACACCTAAGATAACTCAGGAAAATTTGATGCCAAAGCTGACGATGGTATTTTCCTTGGCTATGCTGCCAAGAGTAAGGGATATAGAGTTTTTAACAAACGCTCATTAATTGTGGAAGAGTCCACAAATGTGACTTTTGATGAAGATAAAAGTGCAGCAGCTACTCTTGATGATGATGTTGAGCCATCAACGTCTACTCCAATGAACACCACAACCGAAACAAATTCTCTGGAAAGCTTGCCTAAGAAATTCTCTTTCAAGCCATCACATCCAGAAAATTTGGTAATCGGCGAGGTTTCACATGGAGTAACTACTAGATCATCTTTAAGAGACTCTATTGCTAGCACTGCCTTTATTTCACAAATTGAGCCTAAAAACATTTAGAAGCTTTCAATGATGAATTTTGGATTTTTGCTATGCAAGAGGAACTCAACCAATTCGAGAGAAGCCAAGTATGGGAACTCGTTCCTAGACCGGCTAATTACTCGATTATTGGTACTAAATGGGTTTTTAGAAACAAAGTGAATGAAGATGGTTCAGTCACACGCAACAAAGCTCGTCTAGTAGCCGAAGGATACAACCAAGAGGAAGGTATCGACTACGATGAGACGTATGCTCATGTTGCTAGATTAGAATCCATTCGGATACTTTGTGCATTTGCAAATTTTCAAAATTTCAAATTATTTCAAATGGATGTTAAAAGTGCTTTCTTGAATGGTTTTATTAAGGAAGAAGTTTATGTAAAACAACCCCCTGGGTTTGAAAATCATAAATTTTCCGACCACGTGTTCAAGCTAAAGAAAGCGCTGTGTGGTCTCAAACAAGCCCCTAGAGCTTGGTATGAACGGCTAAGCAATTTTCTGCTTGAGAAAGGTTTTTCAAAAGGAAAAATTGACACTACACTTTTCATAAAATCTTTCAAATACACTATTCTTTTAGTACAAATATATGTAGATGATATTATATTTGGTTCCACTGATGAAACTCTTTGTCAAGATTTTGCCAAGTGTATGCAGACCGAGTTTGAGATGAGCATGATGGGGGAGCTCAACTACTTTCTTGGGCGCTGCAAGTCAAACAAATGTCAAATGGAACCTTCATCTGTCAGTCGAAGTATACAAAGGACATGCTGAAGAAATTCGACCTTGACAACGTCAAACCAATCAGCACTCCTATGGCTACTTCAACCAAACTTGAACCAGATGATAGTGGCAAACCCGTAGATCAACGTAAGTATCGAGGTATGATAGGCAGTCTACTTTATCTTACTCCAAGTCGCCCTGATATTATGTTTAGCATTTTCCTGTGTGCTAGATATCGAGCAAATCCTAAGGAATCACACATGACCGCGGTTAAGCGTATCTTTCGATACCTTAAGGGTACGGTTACAGTGGGCCTATGGTATCCCAAGTCAACATCATTTGACCTCATTGGTTACTCTGATGCTGACTTCGTCGGATGTAAGGTCGACCGTAAAAGTACGAGCGGTACGTGTCATTTATTAGGAAAAGCTTTAGTCTCTTGGTTTAGCAAGAAGCAGAATTCTGTCGCACTATCCACAACAGAAGCTGAATACATCGCAGCTGGGCGTTGTTATGCACAAATTCTATGGACGAAGCAAACCCTTGAAGACTATAATTTATCTTTCATGCATATTCTAATCTTTTGTGACAATACTAGTGCTATAAATTTGACTAAGAACCCCATTTGTCACTCGCGCACGAAGCACATTGAAATTCGTCACCATTTTTTGCGTGATCATCAGCAAAATGGCACGATTAACTTAGAATTTATTGACACTGATCATCAGTTAGCAGACTTCTTCATAAAACCATTATCCGAAGAGCGCTTCAATTTTCTTTGTCGTGAACTTGGGATCTTAGATGAAGCTGTTGTAAATTAAGATAAACCTGCGTAAATATCGAGTATATCTTGGTTCTATTATGATGAACTTGCTATGGGTACAAGCCGAAAGGGTCCTTCTGACAACAAGGCATAAAAGCCTAAGCGACACGGTGCACTAGTCCTCAGGACTAACCCATGGCAGCTTCAAAATATTGAATTATGATATAATTCTGTGTTTATTATATGGTTCATTTTCATTTATCACATGCTGAAACACTATTATTTCAATTTCATCTTACTGCTTCAGAATCAATTTCTATTATTCTTTTGTTTACGAATTGGGTCTTTCCTATCTTTATACTCATATCTTATATTGGTTTTTCTATTACTTAACCAATATTTTTCCTGTTTCTGCCTGATTTCCATTCTGTGACCAGGATTCGAAATTCGGGCCGAACTCTACTCCTAGCAGAATTCGGGCCGAATTCGGCCCGACTGTTCCAGAACCGGGAACAGCCCCAACCGTTGATCAAAATGTTGATCCAATGGTCATTATTTGACTCGACCAAGAGAAACCCTTCCCCTATATTCGGTTTCTCTTTCATCTCCTTCCTTCTTACCACCTTTCCACCTTCTCAAACACAATTCTATTAAAACCCTAACCCTACTTTCTCATCTTTTGTGCTCCATTCTTCCCCAAACTCAAGGAGAAGGCTTATTTTTCAATTCTCTTCCATAGTTCATCACTAGTTTGAGGTATAATTCCTTACTTTTCTATATCTCAATTTCTTTCATTATCTATTGTGTTATGGCCCTCATCTGTTCAACGCAAAAGAGAGAAAGAGATCGGACAGGGAGCATCCTCGTCGAATGCTCCTCCACGCGTTGAGCCGCCTGTTGCACCACCCGTTGCACCGGCCATTGAACAATAAATCCATCCGTTGTTCAATCATCCTCGTCCCAATGATCCAAACACTTACGACGACCGAATTTTTGTATCACTAGACGCCTCAAATGATTGGTTTAGTGATTTTCGGACACGTCCAGTATTTGCGGGACACCCCATCAACTTTACCATCTTCTCACAATATGATGCACTATTTTATGACCTTTGTCTTGATGAACTCGTTACTTCTAATTCGGTCATTTATCGTAGTGCCATTCAAATGTTTTACTGCAACTTGACCCATGATGACACTCATATTTATTCACGAGTTGCGGGAATTGATATATCCTTTGATGATTTTGAACTGGCCGAATATCTTGAGCTTCAAGAGCCTAATTCTTGGGAAAAGCTTGTTGAAGCTAGATCCTTTATCTTTCCCAAAGGGATTTCACTAGAGAGCTTCAAGGACGACCTGTGTAGCCCTAAATACGTCCTCGTAAGCTTTTGGCAAAATTCCTCAATCCTTATTTCTATGAGCTTCATCGGATCATTTTCAACACCATTCTACCTAAAGCGGGTTCTACCGATGAAGTCACTTATTTTGAGATCTCAGCATTGTACCATCTCCACTTCCATGTTCCCTTTAACCTTCCACGCCAATGATGGATTGGATGATCAACTGTAGGAAGAAACCAAGATCTTTGGTTTATGCATTATACCTTCCTATGATCTTTCGTGCGTTCCATGTACCCCTTGATGAGTGTCCATTCTTACCTGCCCCTGCCTTTCTCTCTAAGGCAGGGAGGCTTCAGGCGGCCATCGGCTCACCAGTAGTGTCTGAGCATTCTGATGATGAGCCAGAGGTCCCTCCTCTCGGACAGGATCCTCCTCCTCCTTCTGCCACTCTTGAGTCTCTTCAGGCCATGCTCCGAGATCGCTTCACTTTGGAGGACGATCGATGGACTCAGCTGGACTATCGGACTACCTTGCAGATGAGTGCTATCAGCAACTCGCTGTATGATATTCGGTATTCCATGTCTCGTCATCCTTCCATGCCCATTCCTATGGAGCGAAACCCAGGTCGTGAGGGATTCCGTATCGATGACCCTTGGGTTCGTCGCTACATGGATCCCGGATGCGGTTTTGTGGACCCACGTCGCTCCTTTACTGATGCTTCGGACGACGCCGGGCCCTCTCATGCTCGATGATGGATATGCACTACTTGTGATGCTGCTACTGAGGATCTTAGATTATGTTTATGCATTTTGCTTTAGTTACTTTTATGTACTTGATTTGTAGTAGACTTCTTATGAGTTGTGCTTTTGAGACTTTGGCAGTACTATTATCAGTTTCTATGTCATTATGACTCTTGGTTATTATCTTAGTTTATATGCAGTTTCTTTCTTTTTGGTGTGTTTGCCAGTTATTCTTTATATATCTCATATTGCTAAATGCCAAAAGGGGGAGATATGTGTATATTCTGTTCTGTTTGTTGGTTTATATGTGCTTTTGGAAGAATATTATTAACAGGCCAACAAGATTCACAGTATTGTTTATGGGGGAGCTATTCTTAAGCTCAGCACTAATTATGGGGGAGCTATGTCGTTATATGTATCCAGTTATGGATATTGAATATACAATTATTATTTTGTCAATTATCAATATAGGGGAGATTGTTGACACAAAGTCACAGTCAACCAAATATTGATAACATTGACTAAATAATACTTGTGATAATTCAATACGACACACGACGACTACATCCAGTTCAAGCTGGACGACAGCTCATTTTTGCAGATGCGAGTCATTTTTCGAGTTTGTACTTTTATATTTTATTGAGTCTAAAATGATTGTAAGCTGAGTTATGCTGGGCTCTTGAGACTCAACCCATAACCTATCCAAATCCATAAAGCTCCACATCCAAAATCAGCCCACTGGACCCTTGGACCCATTCTGTGCTCTGAAGACAGAGTTCGGGCCGAACTCTGCCTCCACACAGGGTTTGGGCCGAACTCTGTCCCCTAAAAATCAGTACCCTAATTTTTAGGGCTTGCTGGTTGCTAGTTGTCCAACGGCCAAATATTTGAAAATTCCTACCAGAATTCTGGCCAAATTCTGCCTGAAAAAAACCTATAAATAGGCCAAGAATTCTCTCATTTTCAATCATCCAATCTTCTTCTTCTCTTCTCTCCTAAGCTCAATATAAGCCATACCCTTCTTCATCTACTAGCCACAAGTTTCCTAAGTCTCGAGTGCTCAGCATCTCTCAGTTAGGAGTCTTATGCAAGAGTTCAAGAAGTAGCTTGGAAAATTCCAAGCATCGCCACTGCGATCCATTGTAAGAAGTTGACGTGCTCTTCTGGAGTAAAGGCACGGGGTGTAACTACTATTTCACAAATAGTGGATTTAATCCTGAGCTAGAGTTCTCAGGTCTGGACTAGTCCTCCACGAGGGAAACCAGGTTAAAATCGGCTGTGTTTGCGTATGCTCTCTTGCTCCTTATTTATTTTCCGTATTTACTCTGATTAATTTTAGATTATGAAAGAGTTGATTTTTTAATTGGTTATTATTACTATAACTCTATTCACCCCCCTCTAGAGTTGCCATCTGTTCTTCAATTACTTTCTAAGAAAAATATGTTTTAGAAAAATAATTAAAATAAATAATTAATTAATAAAATTAAAAATTCAGGAAGAGGGATTACAAATCTACCCACCTTAGAAAAAGTTCGTCCTCGAAATTTCAAGGATACGGCGAGGTTTGACTAAGAAATGTAATCAAGAAACAAATTTCAATTAATACGAATAAGTACGACAAATGATATAATCAAGAGAAGAAATAATTCATGATCGAGCGCCAATTGCGGATAAGATAAAAATAATAGACGTAAGGAATGTGATTTGGCACGATCAACCTTTGGTCAAGATGGTCTAGTTGACAATCGAAAATGTTTTAAGAACGATCAAGAATCGAAATGGTTTGGGACGACCAAATTATAGTCAACATGGTCTAGTCATGACCAAAATTGCAAAAGGATGATCAAATTTTAGATGTAATCTAAACAAGGTTATAGTCACTTAGATATAATTTAAGATACAGTCACGATCAAAACTAATCGTGTAAGTCATCCAAGCATGATCAATTAAAAGTTTTTGTCACGAGCGTGAACATGATCAAAATAGTTATGATCACGATAAGAATTAGCAATAATAGGGTTAAGATATAGGCACGACTATAATTATGGTCAAACTGTTTAGTCACAATCAAGGTCTTGAGGAATGATCAAATTCAAATTCGTTTTGGCACGATTATCTCGATTAACTATTTAAGCAAATTGTTTAGGCACAATTATAGAATCAAAATCTAGAAAATCTGTGAATTGACATAATCGAAATATGATC
This sequence comes from Iris pallida, assembly GCA_029216955.1. Taxonomy (NCBI): domain Eukaryota; kingdom Viridiplantae; phylum Streptophyta; class Magnoliopsida; order Asparagales; family Iridaceae; genus Iris; species Iris pallida. The sequence continues at coordinate 6,621,572 of JANAVB010028820.1, read as the reverse complement.
AAAGTAGTCTAGTTGTGATAAATGAAAGTCGTTAAAGATGAGCCAAATCGAAATCGTTTTAGCACATTCAACCATGTAGGTATGATCATAGAACCATAATCTAGGTATAATTATGAATCTAGTGGGAGAATTTCAAAAATAGGTTTAAAAGATTAATAGGAAGACAAATATCGATATGAAACTAAAAGATAGGAAAAATGAAAGGATAACGACTAAATTAGAATTTTAAGTAGATGCACGAAATTGCAACCATGAAATCAATATTCATATGCCAAAGGGACGTAGCTTCGATGGTATTCGAATATCGTAACCATATCCGAAGTCATTTTACCAAGAATTTATGCCTCGCCATATACAGCTAGCTGCAATAAACCCTTAGTTCCACAACTCAAGCGATGATACGGTAACGAATACCCTATCAACTTTATCCAATCTTGACATAATAACTAAGATCGAAATAGAACGATTAAGACATAGTTTTAATAATGAACGGTAACCCACGCTTACCTGAAACTACTTCAACTTAGGGATGATGCCTCGCCAGTGCGCTGCTGGCTACAGTGAACCTACAGTCTCCATAAGTCAAGTAATTAGCGACATTGCGCTTCTGTCTTACCATTGTAAGTCATCGATCATTTTTTCAACTATGTCCATGCAATTTTCAAAGAAGCTTCTAAAATCCCTTAAACAAATTGATCATGATAGGAAAAGTATACGTATCTGTCCTTGAAGCGAAAGTATCAGTTCTAAAAAAATCAAACGATTGATTAGGAAGAGAATGATCGAAGATAGCAGAAACGTAAACTTTAATTTCTATTTCTCTAACATTCGAAATTGCAGGGTCAACTTATATAACAAAACTGAGTTGGAATAACTATATGGATAACTAGGTCATGTTAAGCTCAAAAATTAATGGATGGAAATAGAATGTCGACCTTTAGAATAGCTAATGGGAAATAAACAAACAACGCATATCTTACGATATGGTGATAATTAGAGGAAGAATAATAAATTGTACGAATGATTTAGGAATAGTAAAAGTGTAAGTAAGATGGTCGATTATGGGGAAATGACTGAAGACAAGAGAAGCATAAACATTATAATATTTAATCCATGGATATTCAAACGATTGAGAGAAATCTTAGCACTAACTCGAGATACCTATGTGATAATAGATTCAGAATTATAAAATGATTCCCTATGGTAAAACGGAAAATAAATAAGCAATTCGGGCTTGCATATATAAGGATGATATCTAAAGTGGCATAAAAAAAATTTACACAAATGATCAATATTAAGGATTGAATCCATGTAAGTCCTAATTTACAAGAGAATAATCTACCCACCTTAGGTCCTATTGTCATATCAAAATGTAATAGTGTATCTATGAAAATTTCTCAAGTTATCTAAATTTCGTAAATTCTAACCTAAATTGCATGGCATGTATAACAATCCTTAACTATCCAATAGTCAAGTTGAATAAGGACTCATATTTCCTAGTCGACCTCCTAGATCATTTTAATCCTATTGTGAATGAGCATTTCCTAGTTGCAGGCTCGCAGCAGTACGACTAATATGGTACTACCGCGAGTTCGCACAGTTTACGAAGTCGGGCCTGCATGGGCCACCAAAAAACTTGTTATGACCCGCACCCTCTTTCGAATACGAGATATGTCCAAGCCATCCTATGCCGCAGAGTCGGCGGTAGAACGCTGTCACGGCCAATATGCTCAAAATCGTAAAATATACATTTATCGCTCATTCACATTATTAAATCAAGTTTACAAATTTCAAGGTTTACAACTTCACATTTGCTAGAAAATACAATATCTCAAAAATAGAAAGGCAGCTAATTCAAATATCTAGGTTGACCTCAGCATACCCATGCCTTCCCCGGTGCCAAGAGTGATTGTAACACCCAGTTTTCCAAATGAGGGTATTTTGGTCATTTTTAAAATTTTGGGAATTATTTTGGAATTATTATTATTAATTATAATTATTAGAATTTTTAGTGATTTTAGTATTTTTATATGGTGCTATTCTAGGCTTTGACTAGTGTTGACCTAGGACACTGTCCAAGAGGCTAACCTAGGTCATGACCACTTGGTTAGGTTATGAACCCTAGCTTGACCTAAGTTAGTGGAATCAAACCCATTAGAATTATTTTGGGGAAATTAGGAATTAATTTGATTAGGAAATGGCTTGTGATTTCACAAGTCATGGTTAGTGATTTTGGCCCATGGAAGCCCATAGATCACCATTGGAACCCTAACCCTAGCCCAAACCACACTTGGCCGGCCATCTAAGGTTCCCCCCTCTAAATAATTCTCCTAGGAATTAGGGCTAGCCTTCCTTAGAATTATTTTCCAAGTTTTAGAAAGAGGTGAGTCCCCATCTTCCTTAATTTATAGAAATTCCTATTTAACTTCTTTTTCCCCCAAATCAATTGCATTAGGTTTAAAATTAGTCTACTTGCTGTTGGTATTGAGTAATTTCATGGAAGAATCAATTTGAAGGAATTTGGTGGCTTGAGGAACCACTTTCAATTGGGGATTTTTGAGCCTTTGCACATCAATAGGTAAATCCTAATATACACCATAGAATTATGTTTATTGCATATCAAGGATGTCCTAGGCCTACCCTAGCTGTAGGACTAGCTAACCCTAGGTTTTGGGTCCTATACGTGTCCGTATCGGACACGTATCAGTCCTTGTATTATGTGTTTGACGAAATACCCCAAAGGGCATTTGATTTCATTTCAGCATTCTATTTGAATATAAAATTAGGTTTTGATCTCGCTTATGAGATTTGTGTACTGAGCGTGTTTTGGTGTCGTGTCGAGTGGCCACGGACACGCGGACACGCATTGCAACGCGCGGTGCAGCAGTTCCTTGCCCTGCTGCTCGTGGCTGTTTGCTCTGTGCACACGCCACTTAGACACACAAAACTTGACACATGTGTCGTACTCGTGACTGACATAGGGTTCCCAAAGTGGTACGACCCCTTGTGTCATGTCGTACACGATATTGCACTACCTGTGTGTGCATTGTGCGGTTCAGTGCACTGGGTTGTTTCTCTGTGTTTAATTCATTTTAAATGCTTTAAATCATGTTTAATTGATAAATTAGATCCTAATATGTTTAGTAATCTCTGTTAAATTAGTTTACATGGTTAGTTTATGATTTGATGTGGTAATGTTATTCGAAATGGGTTAAGTTCTTAATAGTTGATACTGTCTGATACTTGGGGATTTCCAGATTGTTCCTAACTTTAATTCCAGTTTTATTGATGTTCCTCACTGTCAATGATCACCCCACATATTTTAGTTTAGGTTTACTTCATGATTTCTTACTAAAATAGGCTTTTGGATTTGTGATTGGAAATTTGGCATGTGGTTCATTGAAATTGGTTTTGTTTTAGAATGGTTAGTTGTCAATGTGATTTGATTTCTATTTCCTTTCCTTAGCATTTCACTGTAGTTTCCTGCCACAGTTTCATTTCCAACTTACCTAAGTTTGAATCCCAGTCACAATTGCATTCCACTGTTTTTCAGTTTTCTTTAACCTGAGAATTGTTCCCTGTAACAGCCTATAACCTGGGATTGGGCTTCAGTCCTTCATGAACTGATTTCCTTTCATTTTTGAAATACTGATTTACTGAGTTTGGTTCCCTGTAAACTATAACCTGGAATTAAGTTTTAGGTAAGCTATCAATGCATTAGTTCCTGTCAACTGTCAGCTGAGACCTATTTCCTAAAACCTGATAATGCTTTCATTCCTAAAACTGTTGTGTATTGTTTGGGTAGTAGCCCACTGATTTCAGGATATTTATCTATGTATTTACTGTTTTGTACCCACTAATTTCTATTCGAACTGAGAAACTGGGTGTTGTTTGGACTGAAAACTGAGAATGGGGTAATTGGTTGTTCAGGAAATTCAAATTATGGGCATTGAATTGAGTGTGGGATCAGTGTATCGATTGATACACTGATTTTCTGGGTTCAGTCCCTATACTGTTCACATTTTCCAGTTTTTAATCCATTCTAATTCGATGTTCAACTGTTACATGTTCTCCCACATATTTGGTTGTTTATGTTTAGCTCAACCTTTCAATTCAGTGGACTTTTGAGTATGGAATGGGATTTGGATTTGGTGTTGGGCTTTCGAATGATATGGTGATACATTGGTTTTTATCTGAGAATGATTCTTCCCTGTTTCCTTTTTCCTTCTTATTTTAAACTGTAAACTGGAATTCCTAATAACCTGATATGAATTCTTTGAATTGCTGAACTGATTTCCTTTCCCTTTTTGAAAACTGTATTGAAATGATTTCCTATTTTCCTTCTTATAACATGTCACTTACTGCTATACATGAACATTGTTCACTAATTGTTTCCTGTAACTGTAGGACTGAGAATAGTTCATTCTTAAAACTGTTTTGGATTCAAATGTTCATTACCTTGTAATCTGAGAATTGATTTCCTTTTTTCTCTTCCTCACTGATTCACTGATTCCAGGTTTACACACACCATGCCACTGTTCATTCCCTGTTTACACACATTTCCAAATAACCTGTCAACTATTTTCCTTTAATACACCACTGATTTTACATTTCCCATTTCTTTTTTCTGAGATGCATTCACTGATATTCCTTAACACATGAACACTACACTGGTACTCCGATTAAGACACATTCATGTGACCTCTCAAATACACACACTTGAGTTCACTCCTCTACTCCATGTTACACACACAAGTTATCACACATACCACCACTGCCATGATTCCTAACACTCACACCCTAAACTCTATCACACACATGAACACTCACTGTTTTTACTCCTACTACACACACACACTCTTGTAATCTTTCACACCACTTGAGTACATGTGTATCCCCCCTCTCTTTACATATGTAGTATGTATATATATTGATATATATTATATATATACTATATATATATATATATATATATATATATTATATATATTATAGGTATCCTATATATGATGTGTGCTATTATATATATGATATATGTATGGGTGAATATCATAAGTGGTCATAAGCTAATGTGTATTTTAGTTATATTATTAATACATCATATGTGTATTCTATATTAGAGTGTATTACATTTTGATAAATGATTTGACTTGTGTAGATGTGATTATAGGTTGGTTAGGGCATGGTATTGCCTAGTGAGTCTAGATTAGACTTGTTTAGTCTTGTTAGACCTAGTATAGACTAGTTTGACTTAGGTTTGACTTGGTTGACCTAGTTTGACTTCTAGGGTTGACCAGAGTTGACCAAGAGTTGACTTTGGTCTAGATTGACCTAGATTCATGTAGAATGTATTGTAGTGCATCTTATTACCATTCTGGACTTGTTGTGACTTGTGTTGTTCTAATAGGAGCCAGACACCACTCCTCGGATAGTATATTCTCCAGATTCTCAGGATACAGGCGAGTACATTCTTTGATCATTTTATCTTGTTTAGGACTATATTCCTGCTTTAGATTACTTTACATGATGCTGACACGTTGAAACACGGATTAGTACTATATGGATTTGGTTGTGCGATATTATCCCCCTTAGCGGATACATCAGGTATTCGTGTTCGTGTACTTTATCGTGAACATCGTGTACTCCTTGTATTTGTGACATTCGTGTACGAAACGTGTAAATCGTGTATAATCATGTATTCACATGACCATCGCGTACAATCATAACGTAGCTAGATCCCTGTGTATTGATTGGGGCAGGGAGTAGAAGTGGTTATGTAATTAATCCAGTAGATTACTCGTGTACAACCTCTGTAGATTACTCGTGTACAATATCGTGCCGTTTACATAACCATCTGTGCTCTGAATCACTAGTCACTATTAGTTCTCTATATACTGTAGCTATTTATTTACATTCTTCATGTTTATCATATTATTTCTTCAGATCCTGTATCTTACTCTCCAGCATGTCTGTATTTTCTAACATGTTATATTTTTGTGTGAGAGTACTGTACTCGCTCCTGTCTTGACTGGACCTGTTGAAAATTTTACAGTGAATGATGAGGCTCTGGTGTCTACCCCTCTTGGTCCAGCATTAGACATCACTAGTGACTTGGACATGCTAGCAGTGGATGACACTCCTTAGACTAGGATGTCTTTACTTTTCTGGATCACTGTATATAGATTCTGAGATATTTTGGGATATGTATTTATTTTAGACACTTAGAATTCTGGATTGTATCTCTGTGATTTCTTCTGTTCTGGATATTATCTTTTATCATCATTCTATCTTATCGTATTCTACCTTAGCTGTGATTGAGACATATTCTGTTATGTTACCCCATTCGGGGAGTATACTGTTTATTACCTTTAACTGTTAGATGTTGAGACCTAGGACAGCGTTACCATCGACACTGCGGCGTAGGCTGGACGTACCCCCATCTCGTGCCCTTACCCTAGGGTGCGGGTCGTGACACGTTTATATGGTGGCCCATGCAGGTCGAGTTTATGTAGTGATATTCAACTAGAGTATCACTACAGCCTGCAGTAGGATTAGGATATTTTTGAAGGTACTCAATCACAGTTAGGATTCCCTGAGAGATTCCTGGGACGACCCTTGAGAATCTTATTTAAACTTTAATTTGAAATCATTTCCCTTGTTTTTGCTCTCGCTCCTTGATTGTTGAATTTGATTTTGATGAATCGTTGTTGATTTTGAATTTCCTATGGAGATGAATTTTATGGCCTGAGTTACGATATTTTCTGATAACATATGTTGACGGGAATAACAGGGATGGTAAAATGTCTACTTGATAATGGAACCTGTAGTTTATCGCAGCCATATTAGCTGGCGTGGCGGAAACATGGAGACCTGGCTTCGGATGTACGTATCTTGGTTATGAGATTTGGAATTTCTCGCAGCTATACTAGTCGACATAGCGAGAATTCCAGACGACATGATTATAGAGGTACATGCCCCAATTATGGAATCTATCGTTTATCGCAGCCATGCTTACTGGCATGGCGAGGACTCTGAGTAACATGATTTTGGACAGTCACATATGATTATCAGATTGTATCTTGAGAAGGTTTTTAACATATCATCTCTATCTTACCATTCTGTTGTTATAAATTGTACTCCATCATCAAATAACTTAGGAGTAGGAGTAGGAGTAGCTTTAGCTGTCATTATAAATCTAGTGTAACTTCTTGCTATATTTTTTTCTAATACAATGAATCGATGATTTTGCTAGACCTTAACTTAGATTTGATATTGTAACTCTGGTTTCAAATGGTTCTTTCTTTTAAGATAAGCAGAATAGATTTTATCATTATTTTCTTCTTGCCATTATTTTGTATTACCTTAATTAATATATATATATATATATATATATATATATATAGTGGACACAGATACTTGCTTGACACATATGCATGCTACACTTGATTACCAACCTATCTAAATGCATATTAATATATTTGATGTTAATTTCTCAAAATCCTAATATTTCTAATATAGTACAGTATCAGTGACTAGTTCTCTGTTTTTCAGATTAAATTCGTAAATTAAATGTAAATTTATGTTATTAGTCGTTGTTTACATCACTGCACATGTATGTTAATACAGGGTTTCAAGTTTTAAAAAAATTGGTTGAGTTTGTGTTTGAATTTGTCAAATCTGAGACTGTGTACATAGTAAACCCTTAACTTTGGATTCTAAGTGTTTAGTTCAAATTACAGTTTTTAATTGTAATGTTTTGAGCCGTATACATTGTTGTGTGTAGGTATATAATGTTAGGTTTCATACTCTTACATGTTAGGTAGTGGTTGTGGTAAACATTGAGTTGGTTTTGATGTTCGAATTTTTCCAAAATTTTGAAAACTGAATACATGTTAACATTTTTACATTGCTTTCAATATGTGTAGTTCAATTTCAGATCTAATATGTAATGTTGAACTAAACTGAAAGATCGAACCCTTTATTTAAGTTTTAACCCATGTACACTTGACACTCTACACTAATGTTCACAACTGCCATGAAAACCTAACCCTTCACCTCTATGTTATGCTCTATGTTATGTTAACATAGCTATATAGATATATATATATATATATGTATATATATATATATATATATCTATATATATATATATATATATAATATATATTAATATAATATATATATATATATATATTATATATACATATAATAGATATTATTAATATATATAATATATATATATATATATAATATATATATAGATATAAAAAATAAAAAAATAAAAAAAATATATATATATACATGTATAATGTATGATGCATAATTAAATCTCTACCTCTCTATACATATAGAGATACATATATATATGGTTAGCCATGCATGTTATGAGTAAATAGCTTGTGCCTTGTAGACTACTTAACCAATATGCCATGAATAGTGTAACTTGATAGCTATGGTTGAAACCCAAATCCTCCTATACACTTGCATGCATATTTCACACACACAAACCACATGACCTTTACATAATGTTAGCTTTTCCCTCTCTAACACTCTCTTTCTATATATATTATATTGTGATTGGATTCAATGCTATTGACTTTCGTTCCTTAAACTTTTGGTTCTGATTTTCTTAAATAGTACCCCTTTTAGATGATTAGCAGTTAACTTATTTTATTTTTGATATTACCATTTTCAGATAGGATAGTAGACTGCCGTAGCCTTAATGATTGTTGTGTTTTTATCCTTTCCAGTATGGCACCCATGACCCGAGCATGTCGCCTGAGAGCAGCTGCAGCTACTGATAGTGTGCTTCCACCTCCTATTGCTCAGGAGGTAGTCCCTCAGGTTGACCCAAGGGTAGTGGCACCTCCCGCCATCGAGGAGGTGTTAGCATCCTCACCAGAGAGTTTCTCTCCATCACCTGTTATTCAGGAGAGTGCAGTCTCATCTGAGACCAAGAGTCCTTCCCCTCCTTCTCTGCCTCCAGGAGCGGTACCCCATACCATAACCCCGGCATGTTTGTTTCTACGGAGCTCAGATATCCAGACTTCTCTGGGATGTGGGAGACACAGAGTTCAGGCTGAGATCCTGAAGGAGCAGGGCCGGGATCCAGCTGCTGTAGGATTTGGTACATTCAGGGGGAGAGCCTAGTTCTAAGAGGACGATGAGCAGTGTATACCCAGAGCCCCGTGAGCACCCAGACTATCAGCCTAGACCAGTCTACCCAGTCCAGACTCCTGTTCAGCAGAGGCCAGCTGAGAGAGTGCCTACCTGCACCTTCTGTAAGAAGCTGACATTTATGGGACTATGTAGGAAGAGGAGGGGTGTGCCTATTATGTGGGTCGGCTGCACACAGGCTGCGAGACTCCTGCTGCACTTATCCCAGCCAAGACTCCGCCTTCGGGAGGGAGTTCCAGCCACCAAACCTAGTTGGAGGTGAGTCCTTGACCTATATCTTAGCCAGTCTTTGATAATTGAGGCACCCTACCATATTGTTGTATGTCTTATACCTTATGATTGCTTTTGATCTAATATGACTAGAATGCTAGATGAGACCTCAGATGTTGCCACTTACCAAATCCTATATGTTATCCTTCCAATTGCGTGATTTAGATAAGTTCTCTTTTGACCTTGATTGTTTGGGTTTGACCTAGAAGGGGTACGATCATCTTAATTTCGAGGACGAAATTTTTCTAAGGTGGGTAGGATTGTAACACCCATTTTCCAAATGAGGGTATTTTGGTCATTTTTAAAATTTTGGAATTATTTTGGAATTATTATTATTAAATAATTAATTATTAGAATTTTTAGTGATTTTTAGTATTTTTGATATGGTGTATTCTAGGCTTTGACTAGTGTTGACCTAGGAGACTGTCCTAGAGGCTAACCTAGGTCATGACCACTTGGTTAGGTTATGAAACCCTAGCTTGACCTAAGTTAGTGGAATCAAACCCATTAGAATTATTTTGGGAAAAGGAATTAATTTGATTAGGAAATGGCTTGTGATTTCACAAGTCATGGTTAGTATTTTGGCCATGGAAGCCCATAGATCACCATGGAACCCTAACCCTAGCCCAAACCACACTTGGCCGGCCACCTAAGGTTCCCCCCCTATTTAATGCTCCTAGGAATTAGGGCTGGCTCCCTTAGAATTCTTTTCCAAGTTTTAGAAAGAGGTGAGTCCCCATCTTCCTTAATTCATAGAAATTCCTATTTAACTCCTTTTTCCCCCAAATAATTGCATTAGGTTCTAAAATTAGTCTACTTGCTGTTGGTATTGAGTAATTTCAGGGAAGAATCAATTTGAAGGAATTTGGTGCTTGAGGAACTACTTTCAATTGAATTTTTGAGCCTTTGCACATCAATAGGTAAATCCTAATATACACCATGGAATTACTGTTTTATTGCATATCAAGGATGCCCTAGGCCTACCCTAGCTATAGGACTAGCTAACCTAGGTTTTGGGTCCTATACGTGTCCGTATCGGACACGTATCAGTCCTTGTATGTTTGACGAAATGCCCTAAAGGGCATTTCGATTTTATTTCAGCATTCTATTTGAATAGAAAATTAGGTTTTGATCTTGTTATGAGATTCCTGTGTACAGCGTGTTTTGGTGTCGTCGAGTCGCCACGACATGCGGACACGCGGTTGCACGCCGCACGCGCAGGCAGTTTCCTTGCCCTGCTGCTCGGGCTGTTTGCTCTGTGTACAGGCCACTTCGACACAAAACTCGACACATGTGTCTACGTGACTGACACGGGGTTCCCCAAGTGGTACGACCCCTTGTGTCGTCGACACAATATTGCACTGCACTGTGTGTGCACTTGCGGTTCAGTGCACTGGTTGTTTCTCTGTGTTTAATTTTTTAAATGCTTTAAATCATGTTATTAATTAATAAATTAGATCCTAATATGTTTAGTAATCTCTGTTAAATTAGTTTACATGGTTAGTTTAGGATTTGATGTGGTAATGTTATTCGAAATGGGTTAAAGTTCTTAATAGTTGATACTGTCTGATACTTGGGGATTTCCAGATTTTTCCTAACTTTAATTCAAGTTTTTATTGATGTTCCTCACGTCAATGTCCCCCCACATATTTTAGTTTAGGTTTACTTCATGATTTCATATTAAAATGGGCTTTGGATTTGTGATTGGAAATTTGGCATGTGGTTCATTGAAATTGGTTTTGTTTTAGAATGGTTAGTTGTCAATGTGATTTGATTTCCATTTTCTTTCCTCAGCATTTTACTGTAGTTTCTGTCACAGTTCCATTTCCTACTTACCTAAGTTTTGAATCCCAGTCACAATTGCATTCCACTGTTTTTCAATTTTCTTTAATCTAAGAATTGTTCCCTGTAACAGCCTATAACCTGGGATTGGGTTTCAGTCCTTCATGAACTGATTTCCTTTCATTTTCGAAATACTGATTTACTGAGTTTGGTTCCCTGTAAACTATAACCTGGAATTAAGTTTTAGGTAAGCTATCAATGCATTAGTTCCTGTAACTGTCAGCGAGACCTATTTCCTAAAACCTGATAATGCTTTCATTCCTAATAATGTTGTGTATTGTTTGGGTAGTAGCCCACTATTTCAGGATATTTATATCTATGTATTTACTGTTTTGTACCCACTAATTTCTATTTGAATGAGAAACTGGGTGTTGTTTGGACTGAAAACTGATGGGGTATTTGGTTGTTCAGGAAATTCGAAATTATGGGGATTGAATTGAGTGTGGGGTCAGTGTATCGACTGATACACTGATTTCCTGGGTTCAGTCCTATAACTGTTCACATTTTCCAGTTTTTAATCCATTCTAATTCGATGTTCAACTGTTACATGTTCTCCCACATATTTGGTTGTTTATGTTTAGCTTAACCTTTCAATTCAGTGGACTTTTGAGTATGGAATGGGATTTTGGATTTGGTGTTGGGCTTTCGAATGATATTGTATACATTGGTTTTTGTCTGAGAATGATTCTTCCCTGTTTCCTTTTCCTTCTTTATTTTAAACTGTAAACTGGAATTCCTAATAACCTGATATGAATTCTTTGAATTGCAACTGATTTCCTTCCCTTTTTAAAAACTGTATTAAATATTCCTATTTCCCTTCTTATAACCTGTCACTTACTGCTATACATGAACATTGTTCACTGATTGTTCCCTGTAACTGTAGGACTGAGAATAGTTCATTCTTAAAACTGTTTTGGATTCAAATGTTCATACCTTGTAATCTGAGAATTGATTTCCTTTTTCCTTCCTCACTGATTCACTGATTCCAGGTTTACACACACCATGCCACTGTTCATTCCCTGTTTAACACATTTCCAAATAACCTGTCAACTGTTTTCCTTTAATACTCCACTGATTTTACATTTCCCATTTCTTTTTCCTGAGATGCATTCACTGATATTCCTTAACACATGAACACTACACTGGTACTCCTATTAAGACACATTTATGTGACCTCTCAAATAACACACACTTGAGTTCACTCCTCTACTCCATGTTACACACACAAATTATCACACAACCACCACTGCCATGATTCCTAACACTCACACCTAAACTATCACACACATGAACACTCACTGTTTTTACTCCCACTATACACACACACTCTTGTAATCTTTCACCACACTTGAGTACATGTGTATCCCCCTCTCTCTTTACATATGTTATATATATATATATATATATATATATATTTTTTATATTATATATATATATATATATATATATATTATATATATATATATATATAGATATATAGATATATTATATATATATAGATATATATATATATATATATATCTATATATATATTATATAAATATATATATATATATAATATATATATTATATATATATATATTATATGATGTGTGCTATTATATATATATGATATATATGTATGGGTGATATATCATAGGTGGTCTATAAGCTAATGTGTATTTTAGTTATATATATTACATCAATATGTGTATTCTATATTAGAGTGTACATTTTGATAAATGATTTGACTTGTGTAGATGTGATTATAGGTTGGTTAGGGCATGGTATTGCCTAGTGAGTCTAGATTAGACTTGTTTAGTCTGTTAGACCTAGTATATCTAGTTTGACTTAGGTTTGACTTGGTTGACCTATTTGACTTCTAGTATGACCAGAGTTGACCAAGAGTTGACTTTGGTCTAGATTGACCTAGATTCATGTAGAATGCATTGAAGTGCACTTATTACCATTCTGGACTTGTTGTGACTTGTGTGTTCTAATAGGCCAGACACCACTCCTCGGACAGTATATATTCTCCAGATTCTCAGGATACATGCGAGTACATTCTCTGATCATTTTATCTTGTTTAGGACTATATTCCTGCTTTAGATTACTTTACATGATGCTCACGTTGGAAACACGGATTAGTACTATATGGATCTGGTTGTGCGATGTTATCCCCCTTAGCGATACATTGGGTATTCTGTTCATGTTCTTTATCGTGAACATCGTGTACTCCTTGTATTTGTGACATTCGTGTACGAAACGTGTGAATCGTATAATCATGTATTCACATGACCTTCGTGTACAATAACATAACGTAGCTAGATCCTTGTATATTGATTGGGGCGGGGGGTAGAAGTGGTTATGTAATCAATCCAGTAGATTACTCGTGTACAACCTCTGTAGATTACTCGTGTACAACATCGCCGTTTATAACCATCTTACTCTGAATCACTAGTCACTATTAGTTTCTATATACTGTAGCTATTTATTTACAGTCTTCTGTTTATCAATTATTTCTTCAGATCCTGTATCTTACTCTCTAGCATATATGTATTTCCAAACATGTTATGTTTTTGTTGAGATGTACTGTACTCGCTCCTGTCCTGACTGGACTTGTTGAAAATTTTACAGTGAATGATGAGGCTCTGGTGTCTACCCCTTGGTGCAGCATTAGACATCACTAGTGACTTGGACCTGCTAGCAGTGGATGCACTCCTTAGACTAGGATGTCTTTACTTTTCTGGATCACTGTATATAGATTTGAGATATTTTGGTTATGTATTTATTTAGACACTTAGAATTCTGGATTGTATCTCTGTGATTTCTTCTGTTCTGGATATTATCTTTTATCATCATTCTGTCTTATCGTATTCTACCTTAGCTGTGATGAGATATATTATGTTATGTCACCCCCATTCGGGGTATAACTGTTTATTACCTTTAACTGTTAGATGTTGAGACCTAGGACAGCGTTCTACTGCCGACACTGCGGCGTAGGCTGGACGTACCCACGTCTCGTGCCCTTACCCTAGGGTGCGGGTCGTGACAGTGATCGGGGCTAAACCTGAAAAATGTTGGTTTTCAGTCAGGAATGGAACAAGCACACAACCGACGGCAATGCGAAAACACAATAGAATTCACAAGTCATAAAAATAACACATGTAAATTAAACTAGAAAGTAACTGATATCATGGCATGTCCAGAAAGAAAGTAGATAACACTACCACATGATATATCCACTAAACGAGCATGTAAATGGCGTGACATGGCAATCAAGGAAAATAAATAAAAGACCACTATCTGTGTGTTTTGAAATATCTGGTTCGACATGTGAACATCTAAGGGATAAATCCGGCACCCTGCACATGTCGTGTACAGCTGCTATCAGTCAAGAATAGACGTTTTAGAAATATTTCTGGGTAGTCCACATGTCTACTAAGATATTTTTTCCGCCCAGCTAGTACTCATGGAATCCAGTTGCAAGCATGGTAATCATGTAAAAGACAGTCACGAAGTATAAACAAATCCATGATACTAATCTCCGTGTGACGAGCGTGTCAACAAGCAGTAAGACATATGTATAAACATTTTAGTATACGAAATTATCCCTTTACCCAATATATGCTTTTAAGGAAAATTATTTATTTATACTTATTTAATCACAACCTTTTTAGAAATAACTATATTAATACTAATGATAAAAAATAATAACAAGAATAGTGAAACCCCATTAATACGCATGGGTTATATAGGCCTAAAAATATGAATAGAATCTAACTAAATATTTGGGGAACCTGATAAATCAGTTTCCTAAATACACATATAAACTTGCCCCCAAGATAGGGCTTAAAGCCAAACGGGATATTTTTTATAAATAACATTTTAGAAAATTATTTAACATATATATTTAACAAACATATACGTATAAGTAATACTAAAAATATAACAATTTACATATAACACAGTAATTACCTATGCCAGCACGTATTGTATTGCACCACCAATAATGTATAATCTATCAAATACCACATGTACATATATTATACACACGTTTAATATATATAGTCAATAACACAGTACCCCTAATTAATACCCAAAATATGTACTGCTTACAATACTAATACACATATATGTACTTACTAATATACATTGATATAATAACAGAACCAATAAAGAGTAATAATAAGGAGAGCTTTTACTTCGTTTTCTGTGGAAAAATCAACATAAAATAACCATAACTTTCCTTCTTTAAAATAGTAACTCTTTCTTATTTTAAGTCATCCTTAGGAATAATTAAAAGAGAGAGAGAGAAAAGAAAGGAATTAGGTGAAGGGAGATTGAAGAGGAAAAGCTCACCTGAGCTTTCGAAAATTGGCTGCTCACGGTTGACTCGTCGACGGAGGGCTCAGGCGCGGGGTGATCCTTGCGGTTCTGAGGTGCCGATGGACACGCACGGCGGTTCAAATCTATCGTCGTGGGTCAGGTTTGCGGAAGGCGCGTTGGATCTTCGAGGAGAAGGGTAGTACGACCCTATCGTCGTCGGTCCTCGCCGAGGTCGACGGTGCCCTTGAGGCCAGCAACGTGGAGGCGAGCTAAGCTCCGCTTCTCCACGCGGCTGCTCCAGTCGGGTGGGTGGAACAACCGACGTAGCTCGGCTGTTGGCGTCACCAGGAGAAGGGTCGGGTTGCCTAGATGTGAGGCGCGGGCTGGCGAAGTTGATCCCGACAGCGGGCTCTCCTCAGGCGGGCTACGTTCGAGAAGGCTTCGTCGACGGTTCCTCGGTCGCGATAGAGGAGTAGCGAAATTGCACCGAAAAGTTCAATGCGGGAGTCAGGTGAGGTCTCACGGCCTCGACGGTCAGACACAGCGGAGGTAGAGGTGGCGCACACCGTAGGCGATGAGCTCAGAGCGGATCGGTCGCAGCGCTCGTGGACACGCGTGGAGAGAGGTGCCCGCATACGACGGCTCTGGAGGTAAGTGGAGGTTGTGTTGGGTTGCTGTTGGTAGAGGTTGATGATTTTGCTCCTCGTGTCGGTGTGTCCGACACGAACTGGATTTGTAATGTGTGATGGAATAAATGGACACGGACACACAGGTCCAGACACGGTAGTTCTGTGGTGATGGTGATCATTTGTGGTGGTGGTTCGATTGTGGTTGCGAATGAGATGGTGAATAACCGAGGCTGGCCTTGGATGGCAGTGCAACCTCCGAGGGTTGTCACGATTGTCCGGGTGACGTTCCCAGCAATGGAGGGTGTAGTACGTTTCGATGTTGGAAGTTTCGATGTTGGAAGAAGTAGCACATAGATATACATATTTTAGGGAAAAGTCATGGAGGTACTGGCTTTGGAGTCAATTCTCTCAGTTTTGATATCATTCTGTTATATGTAAACAAAGAGGAAGATTTGACTGAATAGTAAGGCCGAGATCAAGCTAGCTCTATAGGTTTAGGCTTGTTCGGTTGGCATGTATAACTATAGGATCGATTCATGTATGGGATTTAGATAATCTTAGATATTTACCTGGATTGTTATCAATCAAAAAGTAGAATTGGTTCAATTTATTAGTATGATATATTTGTTGTTGGGAAATTAAGAGAAGGATTCCTGGTGGATAAGGGCTAAAAGTCCTAATAGATAAGTCCCCGTTTTATTAAATAAGCAAGTTTAAATCAAAATTACTTAGTAGATAATAACATAATAATCAATAATTAACCTACTAAAATCCATAGTAGATAATATTATTTATTTAAATCAGCATCTAATATTCCAAATAATTATTACTTTATCAAAGAAAGTTTGATAACATTCGATGCTAGCAAAATTATTTTAAAGTATATCCATACTAATCAAAACCTCATGTAAAATAATAATTCTTTATAGGGGTCAAGTTGTAAACGGTTTTAAATCAAGACTAATTTAACTGTAAACCGTTTGTAGATAATTCTATAGTTTAAACCAATATTTAGAATTTATCAAATAGTGTTTAAACGATATTTGGCAATAGCAAAAAAAAATCATTTCAAATATATTCGATTTAAATCAAATCTTAACATAATTTGGCAAAATTCTTCGATCAAAATAAATAGGATTTCGACGCTTCTTGAAGCCAATAGTTTGAAAGCCCAAAATCTTTTGTCATACAAATAATGGTTTTTTGAATAAATATTTTTTAAAACTAAATATGAATTTAAATAAGTTTTCGAAATACAGAAGAAAATAATATCGTAATATTTTATACAAATTTTCTTTTTTTTTTTTTAAAAAAAATTACTTTCTAAGAAAAAATATGTTTAGGGAAATAATTAAAATAAATGATTAATTAATAAAATTAAAAATTCAGGAAGGGGTTACAAAGGCTGCGATAAACGGTAGATTCCATAATGGGTATGCACCTCTATAATCATATCGTTTGGAATCTTCGCTACGCTGACTAGTATAGCTGCGAAAAATCTTAAATCTCATAACCAAGATATGTACATCCAAAGTCAGGTCTCTACGTTTTCGCCACGCCGGCTAATATAGATGCGATAAACTCTAGATTCCATAACCAAGTAGACGTTTTACCTTCCCTGTTATTCCCATCAACATATGTTATCAGAGGATACCGTAACTCAGGCCATAACATTCACCTCGATATGAAAAGTCAAAACCAGCGATGATCCATCAAAATCAAATTCAATAACCAGGAGTAAGGGTGATTAAAAACAAGAGGAAGGGAATTCAAATTAAAGTTTAAATAATATTCTCAAGGATCATCCCAGTAATCTCTCAAGAAGTCCTAACTATGATTGAGTAATCCTTATCATAACTAGAACCTACCCTAACTGCAGGCTCATAATTAGTACTCTAAGTCGAGTACCACTACGATATCGCATAGTTGCGACACAGACATGCATGGACCACCAAAAAAAATATGCCATGACCCGTACCCTGTTAGGGGCACGAGCACGTGGGTACGTCAGCCTACGCCGCAGAGGCGATGGTAGAACGATGTATATGTCAACTAGAAATATAGCATCTAGACACAATATATATAAACCTGTCATCTCCGTACGGAGGTATATAATTACGACTCAATCACAAGACATCTAGGGAAAATAAAGCACGAATATGATAAGATATGATGGAAAATAGATAAACTGGAATAGATGCAAAGTCATAACACAAGTTCAGAGTTCAAGACATAACAAAATTATGAATTAGTATACTACAAGTCTCAAGATAACTAGCTGGAGCGCATTCTAGTCAACCTAATAGTCTAGGTTAAAATAGGCGGTGCTGCGTCCTCAACGGACACGGCTCCACAAGGATATCCAGGTCGTAATCCATCTATGCCAAACCCATAGAAGGTTCGAACAATCGGCATCTAAATCATCTAGAAACATCAACGGGGTTATCCTATCAGGATATGAGCAAGTACAAATGCTAACAGCAGTTCCATGTGAATTGACAAATTCTATAAGAGACAATTATAATGGAATAAGAAAAATATAAAGACTGAAAATAAGCAGTATATGTAAAATGGATATCATGTCAAGGTATAAATACTGGAATATAAAACAGTACAGGACTATATGACGTATAATGTAAACATAAACAATACCTTGAAACTGGATTAGGCTGTTCCATTTAACCGGCTATCACCGAAATATATATGGAGGGTCAGCCGGACAACATGGAAAGCGAGCACAAGAAGTATCAGATCTCGCTACACCCTACGTGCAGTGATGGTGGAGCAAGCACAAGAATAGGTACAGGAGGGGTATTGATCACATAACCTCTAATAACTCCCCATCCACGAGTAGTATATGGATCCGAACATATCACGTCATGACACGGGATTCTCTAAGAGGATAGCAAATTCCTTTAGGAATCGGGGTCTATATAAGTACAGGAAACAAGTTCGAACAACTATACCAATAAACCATGGTATTCCAGGAATGACATCTCATGACAGGATCCGATGTATATTAGTCTGTGTTCCATCGTGTCGGAAATCAAGTAAAATACTACAACTGAATCGAAATAGATATCAAGACAATAAAAATTATCACAGAATGTACTCACCTGCGGTCCTGAGCGTGTCAATGAGAATCGATGCTTAAAGTGAAGTCACAGACCTAAAATGAGATATATACATGAGTTAATTAGGGTTTTAAAAGTGTATAACATAATTTTCTAGTGTATGTTATGCAATCTAGGTTAAACTCAGTCAAACTAAGTCACACTAGGTCACACTAAGTCAAACTAGGTAAACTAGGTCACACCAAGTCAAACTGGGTTAAAGGTTGACTTACAGTTGACTTTTGGTCAATTGGTCAACTCTGGTCAACTCTTGATCTAATCTAGGTCAAACTAGACTAATGGTTGACTCACAGTTGACTTTTGGTTAACTGGTCAACTCTGTTCAACTCCTAGTCCAATCTAGGTCAATGTTGACTTTACTTGTGTCACGACCTGCTACCCAAATTGTTGGACCAGGCCGAGCCATGTCCAGCTACGCTTGGTAAAAGCATAGTAAGTGTTCTAGAAGATAGTCAGGATAGTACTAAGTGTGCTAATGATTATATTTAAAGCATTTTAAGATGTTTGTCACAACACAATATTTATAGATGAAAGCAAATATGTTTTAAAGTTTAATACACTTCCAAAGTAATAACTGGAGACAAGGTCCAGTAACTAAATAAAAGTTGTAATAACTCTAAGTCTAAGTCTCAAGTCGAATGGAAAGTCTAAGCAAGGTTTCCCGCTGGGGCCTCTTTTGGAGCAAAGGCCAGGTCTCAAAAGCAGCTCCATAAAAAGTATCGCAAAGCATTTCCTCCTCGAAAAGTACACCTATAACGTTATCCTGTCAGGACGGGAGCAAGTACTTGTACTACAAACATATAATATGATCATGTGATGGAAAGAAATGAAATAACATACATGGCATAACTTGATTATCAGTTTTAGATACAATTTAACATGGCAATATATTTGTTTTAATGTTTTAAATTATAGCATGTACGTGATCGATCAATAGGTAGTAGGATGTACTGTGGTACATATCAATTTCTGAAGTGCACGTACGTACAATTAACGGCTCGGTGTATATACATAGACAAACGCTGGATCAGACATACGACAAAGTGTATATAGAATGTAACAGTGCACGGTAAATACATACGAAGATGGGGGCATGATCACGTACTCTACTACTAGTTTCCCATAATCCATTTTATAACATGTGAATGATTCTATAAAGCATGTCACGTACTGAGAACCAGCAAGAAGCATGTGAAGATATAACTTACAGTTTATCCAGAAAGCAGTATTCTAATATAATTCATTCACAGTTTATTTCATATGCAGTAAATAAGTTTGTAGGGGTATTGCCTTGAGCAAAGTAAGAATAAGAATATGAAGGTACAGATGTTCGGTGTCCTGTCAAAATGATATACAACTCAGCCTCTAAGTTATGATTAAGATTACAGTGCTGTGACACGGCTCCTAATAGGGCACTAGCTATGTGAAGCTCTAGTAGTCCAAAGTATGGTGTTACAACATCTAGAATAATAAGTAGGTCTCTACACTAAGTAGGGTAAGGTCCCGATACTAAATTATCCCAAAAACACACCACAAACACACAAGTCAACATTAATTATTTAATTAATCAGACTGTACATTATGTTCTAATAATTATTAAGATAGTTATACAGTTCTATTTATATTAAATAATATACTAAATGATCCTTGTTAATTATATATAAGTTAATATAAATTTTTTGGAATTTATAATTCAGTGTAAGTATTTATTAAAAATCAGAATACAAGTACATTGAAAATGAGTTCTGGCTTCTATTTTTAAACAGTGTCAAAACAGTAGATTAAATCATGGAAAAATTATAAAATTAGATTAATTAACATCGTATTTATAGTAATTTTCCTAGAATTATTCAGCATTAAAAAGTGGTCTGAAAATTCAAAGTTTAAATCACAGATTTGAAATTAAATAAATAATTATTTAATGTATTTGTCCGCGTTTGAAATTGAACCGAAGTCCAGATACGGGACCCAAAGCCGTGAATCAAGTCCAACAAGACTCGACTAGACCCCGGATATGTGTAGGCTCACTGAGTCCGATCAACCCATGCTAGGCTTGGACTCAGAGTGGTCGTTTGCACAAAGTACGTAACTCGCAAATAAATGCGTAATTTAGATACATATAATTTAAAGGAATTTAAATTGCAGAAATTGAAAGCGTACTATTCATTATAGGATTGTATTTATTACATATTACAGTATAGACACTGTATTTATATAACATAAATTTAAATGATATAATTTAAATACTGAATTAAATGACATAGTTAAATGACTGAATTAAACGTAATTTAAATGACTAAAATTGAATATATATATATATATATATATATATATATATATATATATATATATATATATATTATATAATATATATATGAGGTGTTATCAAAAACACAAAAAAAACCATTATATATAATATTATTTATCATAATTTTTTAGAGAGAAATTATATATAACATATGTATCTAAACATAATATATATAATATAGATATATATATATATATATAAAAAAAAAAGTATATATATATATATATATATATATATATATAATTAAAAAAAAATATATATATCTATATATATATATAATATATATATATATATATATATATATATATATATATATAGATATATATAATTTTTTTATATAATATATATATATATATCTATATATATATATATATTATAATTTTTTTTTAATATATATATATCTATATATATATATATATCTATATATATATATATAATATATATATATATATATATATAACTTAAGAATACAAAATCAGCTTATGACAATATTTTACTGTATTTCTATAGTTGTATACATTATATTTTTATAGTATTTAAACAGGGTATACATTTTATATTATTATTATCATTATTATATTATTATATTATATATATATATATATATCTATATATATATATATAATAATATTAATATATATATACACACACACTAGCATATGTGCACGTGCCTTGCACGATTTTAACATTTTTTAATTAGTTTAGGAAGACCAAAGGATAGTCTTCCTAATTACTAAATTATCCTTATTAAATTAATAAAATATTTTTAATTAGTATAAGTATGTAGGGTATTTTGGAATTCAAAAGTTTCACCATCTAAGTTTTTTTATGATATATATATATATATATATATATATATATAATAAATAAAGATGAAAAAGAAAACACTAAAAAACCAACAAAGGGGCTCGAACTCCGCTCCGGGTAGGGGCATGGTTCCAAGGCTGCTACGCTGGCCAGTAGGCCAGCACGGCCTGAGTGACAGATAGGCTGGGTGAAATGTAAGGTAGAACCCATGATTGGTTCAACAGCGGGTCGGAAACCGACCCGCTAAGGTCATCTTCTTCGTGTCTCGAAGCATTAGACACTCGAGATTGTGTCCTGTTCGTGTCGGGGCTCTCCCGACACGAACATCGTGTCGAGAGGACACCGACGTGTTCGCCGTGTCATTCTTAACACGTGGTGTCAACCACTGTCACCACGACACGATTTTGTGACGTGGCAGAGTGTCCTAACTAGGGTTTAATATTCTCCGTTTCCTGGTGTCGGGGTGCGACACAAACAGGGCCAAAAGACTCGCCGTGTCGAGACGAACACAAAGGGGAAGAAAAACCGAAGAATGAGGAGAAAACGTGAAGTCGACCTACCCGAACGGTCGGGCGGGCTCGTCGACGGGATCGCGGCGGCGGTCGTGGCGACGGCGGGTGTGCTCTCGGGTCGGCCTCGCCGTTCTCGACACGATGGTGTCCTTGGCGGCATTTGACGTCGCTGGGTTGGGAAGAAATGGGGTCGCCGGAGTTGATCGCCGACGGCGAGCTCGTATCAGCAGAGTATCAGAGAAGAAATTTTCTAAATAATAATTTGAGGATTTAATTAAAATTGATTTTGAAATTGGGATTTTTACATTGGGATGAGAGACTATTTATAGAAAAATAAATTAGGGCAAACTAACCATGGTCAATTACTAACTTGACCCTAAGGTTAGATTTTTACCGTTTTGCCAAAACGGGAAGAAATGCAGCTTTTACGGTAGCAGTTATTAATTACAAAAAATTCAAATGACGTCCAACGACTCCAAACTAATCGCAAAAAATTCTAAAATTAATAGAAAAATATTTAGAACCTATATAATCAATTTGGGGGCAAATTTGGAATTATTTTTCATTTATTAAATTTTTTGAAAACAGGGTTACAAATCTTCCCTCCTTGAAAAATTTTGTCCTCGAAATTTCCAAGGTGACAAGCAAAAGACTACTCTCTCTCGGCTGGTGGATCGAACAGATAAGGGTACTTCTCCCTCATGTCTAACTCTCGCTCCCAAGTGGACTCTCCTGGCGAGTATCTGCTCCATGCTTCACTGACAAAGGGAATGACCTTGTTCCTCAGCCTCTTCTCTCTGCGGTCCAATATCTCCACGAGCTGCTCTGCTACTCCAAGGCTCGGTCCGATCTCCAGCTCTGAATGAACCAGTACATGGATGGGGTCGGGAACGTATCTCAGCTGAGACACGTGGAATACGTTGTGAACACCCTCTAAGTTGGGTGGTAGATCAACTTTGTAGGCTACCTCTCCAATCCTGCCGAGTATCTCGAATGGACCAATGTACCTAGGGCGCAACTTGCTCCCTCGTCCGAATCGGATCGTCCCTCTGGTAGGTGATATCTTCACTAACACCATGTCTCCATCGGCGAACTCCAATGGTCTGCGACTAGCGTCCCAGTGCTTCTGTCTGTCCTGAGCAACTCTGAGTCTGTCTCTGATCATCCAGACCTTCTCTGCCGCCTCAGTGATCATCTCTGGTCCGAGCATAACTCTGTCTCCGACATTATCCCAAAAGAGTGGTGTGCGGCATCGCCGTCCATACAATGCCTCGAAGGATGACATGCCGATGCTGGCTTGGTAGCTGTTGTTGTATAAAATTCTACCAAGTGAAGATGACCCTCTCATGATCCTCCGAAGTCTAAAACGCAAGTCCTCATCATGTCCTCGAGCGTCTGGATCGTCCTTTCCGACTGTCCGTCAGTCTGTGGGTGGTACGCTGTACTGAATTTGAGTCGGCTGCCCAACTCTTCATGCAAGCTCCGCTAGTAGTGGGATATGAATTTGTTGTCTCTATCTGACACAATGCTCACTGGCACTCCATGCAAATGAACTATCTGCTGCACATATAGCTCTGCCAACTTTTTGGTGGACAGCCCTACCTTAAAGGGTATGAAGTGAGCACACTTCATCAATTTGTCGACGATCACCCAAATGGCATCCTTCCCTCCTTGGGAATGAGGAAGCCCTGAAACGAAGTCCATAGTAATGTGTTCCTATTTCCACTCGGGAATGGGTAAAGGCTGCAATAGATCGACTGGTCTCTGTCGTTCTGTCTTTACTTGCTGACACACTAGGCACCTCGAGACAAAACATGCTACGTCCTTCTTCATCCCGTGCCACCAGAGATGCTCCCGCAAGTCACGGTACATCTTATTGGCACCGGGGTGAATAGAATATCACGACTGATGCGCCTCCTGTAAGATCGTCTCAATCAGCTCGCCCTTCGGCACGCATAATATACTACCGTGCCTCAAAGATCCATCCTCTACAAGGGTGAAGTCATCAAGCAGTCTAGCTAAAGCCTGAAATTTGAGTCGACGGAGGCACTCATCTGAAAACTGAGTCTCCTTGATCTGATCTATCAGGCCCGACTGAATATCCAGTGCCATCATCTGCATCCCAGCTCCTGGTAGAATCATCTCGATACCAAGCTTCTCTAGATCCTTGTTACGACCCGCATCCGCTTTTCGGATACGAGACGTGTCCAAGCCAGCCTACGCCGCAGAGTCGGCGGTAGAACGCTGTCAAGCCCGCAAGAATATAAATGCTCAAAATATCACATTTGCTGCTCATTCACATTGCTACATTTATTACAAAATTTATAATTAAAGAAAATACAATATTTATAATTAATGAAATGATACAATGGCTATCTACTTCTAGGTTGGCCTCAGCATACCCAAATCTTTCCAGTGCTAAGAATGATCGCGGCTAAACCTGAAAAATATTGGTTTCCAGTCAGGAATGGAACAAGTACACAAACTGACGACAAAACGAAAACATAATAGAATTAACAAGACATGAAAATAGCATATGGAATATGAAAGCTAGTAAGAAAACTGATGACATAGCACGGTAGAGAAGTGAACAAGGAAAAACTAATAAAAGACATCTATCTAGGTGGTG
>JANAVB010028820.1:6470956-6590956 GCA_029216955.1 Iris pallida | reverse complement strand
CAATAAACTTATGTCTTGAATCAAGCTTGATAAAAGAGTAAGCTTACAAAAACTAGGCTGTAATAGCAGCATTGGTCAAGATAGTCAAAATATAAGTAGGCGAGATTTTTGGAAGGAGGAATAAGTAATTCGAATTTTTGGGAAAATTAAATCCCTTCCTGGTGTTATTGCTTATATGGGCATCCTACTATCTTCTATCCATAAGGCCTCGGTCGACTAATGGGTTATGAACTCCAAATTTCTATATTCTAAGTAAACCTGTTAGTGTCAACCAATTACATCGTCCATAGATCACAAGGACCACGAAATGCTAGGTTGGGAGAGACTACTCAACTTACAGAACTTCCACTAGTTTTGGCTTTGGATCCTATGGAACACACCGGACATCTTTCTATTCTCTATAGTATCCTAAACTTGTAATCATGTCTGAAGTCACCTTACCGAGAATTATGCCTCTCCCATATACTCAGGCTGCGATAAGCTATTGGTTTCGTGATTCAAGGGTGATATGCCATCAGGTACTCTACCTTATTGACACAAGGTCTAAAGAGGTCGGCAAGGATATAGTTTTAGCAATGTTCCATAAACTATGATTCTTCGAAATGGTTTCAACTCTATGGGTTGTGCCTCGCCAGTGCGCTGCTGGCTGCAGTGAACCCATATTCTCCACTCTCAAATAATTGACGACAGTGCGCTGCTGTCTAATTATTGCAGTCGTCTAAATACTCTAACTATATTCTTAAGGGTTTCAAGGAGCTGCTAGAGTTCAACTAATTGGCTATGATAGAAGGTGTAACATCTGCCTATAAGTCTCAATCCTTAAGGTAAAAGGCTGGTCGAAAGGAAATATCTGAAGACAAATAAAATAAGAACATCCTAATCTTGATTTCATAAATATTTCAAATGGTTGAGGGGAAAACTTTGAACCAATCCTACATCGAGATTTGTATATGAAAAGTAGATTCAAAAATTATAAACCAGTTACTTACAGCAAAATAGAATTTAAAACAGGCAATTCTAACTGATGATGTAAGATTTATATATAAATAAAACAAAAAAATTAGAAAATTTATCAAAATTAATGCCTTAATTCTAGGCAAGTCTAACATATCAAGCGAATAGTATATCCATATTGAATCACATTGTCATATCAAAAGCATAATATACCTATAGGGATCTAGCAAGCTATCTAATTGCATGGCCGATCTAATAACCTTAACTACCCAACGGTCAATTTGAACAAGGGACTCCTAGTCCTAGTCATCATCTTAAATCATTTTAATCCTAGTTTGTGAATGAGCATTTCCTGGTCGCAGGCTCGCAGTAGTACGACTAAGATACGTACTACCACGAGTTCACAGTCTTTTGCGAAAACTGACCTGCATGGTCCACCACAAAAACTTGTCACGAAAAGCGTGCCAGAGTCGTTGGTCTCTAAAGTCATCAAACTATATGTCTACGGATCCAGTTTTCCGTAGACATATATTTTGATGACTTTAGAGACCAACGACTCTGGCACGCTTTTCGGTGAAAAGCAGGTCCAACGGCAGACATCGTTTTTGTCCGAAATTATCGTTTTGCCCCTGTGTCCAAAATTGGACTTAAGGACAAGCAATCCTAGCTAATTTGACTATTCTGAGAATTTTGGTACTATTTATTTCAGCATCCAGAGACTTCTGCATATGTTGATTGATTGTGGCTCGTTGAGTGGTATATTATTATCTGTTTCTCCAGCTAAGGACCTCAGGCAAGTGCACTTTCTGATTGCTTTTTGATTCATAGTAGTCTTTTCATTTCATGTCTATACATATATCTTGCTGCTTGTTGACACGCTCGTCACACGGAGTAGTCGGGAGGGGAAATATCTTAGTAAACATATAGACTACCCAGAACTATCCCATTGTCTTTAGTGAATGCTAGCCGCTGCACACGACACGTGCAGTGTACCTTATTTACCCCTAGCCATTCACATGTCGAAACTGATATTTCACACCACCTAGATATATGTCTTTTATTAGTTTTTCTTTGTTCACTTCTCTACCGTGCTATGTCATCAGTTTTCTTACTAGCTTTCATATTCCATATGCTATTTTCATGTCTTGTTAATTCTATTATGTTTTCGTTTTGTCATCGGTTTGTGTACTTGTTCCATTCCTGCCTGAAAACCAATATTTTTTAGGTTTAGCCGCGATCATTCTTAGCACTGGGAAGATTTGGGTATGCTGAGGCCAACCTAGAAGTAGATAGCCATTGTATCATTTCATTAATTGTAAAATCTTGTATTTTCTCTAATTATAAATTTTGTAATAAATGTAAAAATATGAATGAGCAGCAAATGTGATATTTTGAGCATTTATATTCTTGCGGGCTTGACAGCAAATGTGATATTTTGATTTCCTGGACCTGCTTTTCACCGAAAAGCGTGCCAGAGTCGTAGGTCTCTAAAGTCATCAAACTATATGTCTACGGATCCAATTTTTCGATACGAACCCAATGGTATGTCCAATTTTGGATTTCGAGGGGCCGTGCACAAAATCGCCCGTTGAGTAGGACCGTGGGGCCCGCAAAATGACGTACGATTCAACTGTCTCAGAATCGGACCAAACTTGGCATACAGGACCAGAAAAATGATACAGTTCTGTTGGCGCAGGTTTCGTCTCGATCTGACGAGCGTGTACAAAGTAATTGGAGGATTTGCAAAGTGCACGATACGGTGAATTTCGACGGATATGCATCAAATTCGTCGCGCACACGCGACCAATTTGAATTCCGTCAAAGCCCATACGACCACGAAGCTGTTACGCACCTTTTGATACTTATGGTGCGCGACCACGTCGCCCGGAATGGCGGGACGCACGTCGTGTGGATGGATTTCTAGTTTTTTTTACTATTTCGAAAACAGGTTTTTCCGAGTTTTCAAGAATGGTTTAAACTGTACATGGCTCATGAAATTCAGAACTACGAAATGGTTTCTGATCCCCTATATGTTGTCTAAAAACGTGTTCAATTAGAATTCCTAATATGGTACTAGATCGATCAGAAATGATCTCCCAACGTGGATGCTTGGACTGTTTTTGTGTTATGTTTTGGACTAATTTTTGACCGACTTTGGGTCGATCTTACGAAGCGTGCAGTGCAAATCGAATCGGGGTAAATGAATCGAAACGAAGCTGTTTAGGTTGTAGTCATACCTGAACCACTGGTTCGACGAAAGATCGAACGAGACGGAAGGGAGAGCGTCGCGAAGTTGGCTCGGCGCTGCTGCTGTCGCTACTATGCTTCCCTCGCGCGCGCGATGTAGTTTCGCGCGCCTGGCCGTCGGCGGTGTGCGGCCATCGGGGGTGCGCCGCCCAAGTGGCTGGGGTCGCCCATCGGGGTGTTGGGGGTCGGGTTTAGGGTTTCGTATATTCCTCTCTTACGTTCTATATATATGAACTACTCTGTAGTTAGGGGGGTCGGGCTCATGGGGTGCTCGGGCCTGTGGGAGGCCGAGCTGTGCTCAAGGCTTGCTACTGTTCTCTTTTACTTTTTCTTATTATTCTATATTAACAATAATACAATTATATATATATATACCTATATATATATGTATATTCGCATATTCATGTGTATACATACATATATACGCGTATATACATATATATATATAATATATATATATATACATCCACCACACATATATATATATATTTATATATACGTACAAATACACTCACCTATAATATTTATTTATATATATTCGTATACGTACAATATATTTATATTCAATTATATACATATTCTTATACACACATATTTATATATATGTTTATATATATATATATATATATTTGTACATATTTACACCCATTATATATATATATATATATATATATATATATATATATATATATATATATATATATATATATATATATATATATATATATATATATATATATATATATATATATATATATTTATATATATATGTGTGTGTGTGTGTGTGTGTGTGTGTGTGTGTGTGTGTGTGTGTGTGTGTGTGTGTGTGTGTACACACATTTCTATATTTCAATATATATTTCTATATATTGATATCTATATATATGATACATTGATACATATATACATTTCTCTACATATATATATATATCTATTATCAGTCTAGAGCTTTATTTATATAAATATGAATATATATATAGATATATAACATTTATTCGACAACCAATAATAATATAATAATATTATATATATAATAACCTCAAATAAAATAATAATAATAATAAATGTAACAAAATTTAATAAGACCAAAAATGGTGTATATATACCATTCTGCACCCTCTAATAATCCCAGAAGATGTACAAGGCCTATTTTATACAAATATTATTGAATATCAACTATTAACAATATTTATAATATTTAATTAAGAATATTTAGGAATATTCATTAGATCACTAAAAATGGAATACGACACAATCATACCAAAATGCATCAACACGAATGTTATTGGACGTGCCGCATGACTACATAGCTTGGGCTCAGTTCGGGTTCAGTCCGGGCTGGTTTGGTACAACCGGGTCTCCTAAAACTCAATAATATAAATAAATAATAAATAAAACCTTCGGTAAGGGTTAAGTCGCAACTTGGCCTGGTTTTTCTAGTTAGGACATCACTATGACTCGGCTTTCCCTACCAGGGCTAATACGCTAGTCAAAGTACGCCATTACACTATCCGTGCCACGATTCCTAGTCGTCTGGTATTTTAAAACTTCATCATGGCTAAAGTCATCCACCGTAATGATTAACTAAATAATTATTTATAAAAATCTAAAAACCACCATTTAAATTAAATAAATAATAAAAAAATAATTCAAAAATTTCCAGGAAGGGAGGCTACAATCCTTCCGTAAATGTCGGTCCATTCTCATGTACCATGCCATCGGATGCCTGCTCAGCGCATCCGCTACTACATTCGCCTTCCCGGGATGGTACTGTAGATCAATGTCGAAGTCCTGCATCAACTCCAACCATCGACGCTGTCTCATGTTCAGCTCCTTCTGCGTGAATACATACTTCAAGCTCTTGTGGTCTGTAAAGATCTCCACTCGCTCTTCGTACAGATAATGCTTCCATAATTTGAGAGCAAAAATCACTGCAGCTAACTCCAAGTCGTGAGTACGATAGTTCTGCTCATGAGTCCGTAGTTGCCTAGATGTATAGGCAATCACGTTCCCATGATGCTGTAGAACGCATCCTAGCCCCTTTCCTAAAGCGTCGTTGTAAATAGTGAGGCCTCCTGGTCCTGATGGTAGTGCAAGAATCGGTGTAGTCGTCAGTCTTCTCTTCAGCTCATCAAATGCTGCCTGGCATGCCTCCGTCCAGATGTACTCTGCGTCCTTCCGTGTCAGCTTCGTCATAGGCTCGGCTATCCTGGCAAAGTCTTGGACAAACTTCATGTAATAGCCTACTAAGCCCAAGAAACTCCTGATCTCTACTACTGATGTCGGAGCCTTCCACGTCTCGATGGCAGCAATCTTCTTGGGGTCCTCTGAGATACCATATCCAGTAACCACATGACCGAGAAACTCCACTCGATCAAGAAAGAACTCGCACTTCGACAACTTTGCATACAGTCCCTCCTTCCGCAGAATCCCGAGAACTGTTCGTAAGTGCTCCTCGTGCTCCTCTAGCATCTTCGAGTATATCAAGATATCATCGATAAGTACTATGACGAACTTGTCCAAATACTGGTGAAATGTCTTATTCATCAAGTTTATAAAGACAGCTGGCACATTTGTAAGACCAAATGGTATCACCAAAAACTCGTGCTGTCCATACTTCGTGTTGAACGCCGTCTTCTGAATGTCTTCAGCTCTGACCTTCACCTGGTGGTAGCCTGACCTCAATTCTATCCTGGAGAATACCTTCGCTCTACTCAACTGGTCAAACAGATCATCTATCCGAGGCAACGGATATTTGTTCTTGATGGTAATGGAGTTCAACGCCCGCTAGTCAATGCACAACCAGACCGTACCATCCTTCTTCGGCACAAAGAGCACTGGTGCTCCCCATGGTGAAACGTTGCATCGAATGAAACCCTTGTTCAATAGGTCGTCGATCTGCTCCTTCATCTCTATGGCCTCCTTGGGGTTCACCCTATAGCAAGCCCGGGACACTGGTGATGAGCCCGGTACCAAGCCTATAGTGAACTCCACGTCTCTGTCGGGTGGAAGTCCTGGAAGATCCTCAGGAAATACATCCATAAACTCTACTACAATGGGATACGGCGGTGCTTGCTCTCTATCTGCGGTATTATAGGTCATCTCCAAGCTGATCTCTGGCCCGGATCTCTCGATGCTGAATGGTGCTGCTCCCAGGGGACTAAACTGAATACTACCCTCATGACAGTCTATAACTGCGTGAGCGTAGCTAAGCCAATCCATTCCCAATACTATGTCATATCCAGAAAGTGGCATCACAAAGAAGCATCCCCGAAATTCCCTTCCGGCTATAGTGATCGAGCATCTATAAATAGATCTAATGGGTACTGGCCCGCCTGTAATGCCTGTGGTTCGTATTACGTATTTTGTAATACGTGTACGTATTTTATCTTGTATTGCTTGATTTCTTGCTTAGTTTTCTTCATGGCTTGGTTTATTCTTGGGTTGGTTCGGCTTGACTCGGTTTGCTTTGGTTCATTATGGACCAAGGGTGAACCCCCTACCTACCACCATCACTACCATTTATTAACCCCCACTTCCTTCTCTCTCTTCATTACTCTTCTTCTTTCCTCCATTACTTCTTCACCTACCAGAGAGAGGGAAAGAGGGAGAGAGGTCTAGGCAAGTGCAACTTGCTACCATTTTATTGCTTCATTCTCTTCCTTACAGCATTTTAACTTACTTTAATACTTGGCATTTCCACTTTCCATAGCTAGATTCTTGTAGATCTAAGTTTATTTTATTTTCAGAATTCTTGGGTTTTGATCTACTTAATCCTATTATTTTTGATTTTTGATGGTTCCATGTTGTAGAGCATTTCATTCTGCCCCATTTTGACCTATGGAAGTTCAAATTTGGACCCCGGATGAAGGTTTTATGCAGCTTGGGAGCCATGGCTTCATTGTGTACTTTTTTTCAGAAATTTGGAGAAGAAGCACAGTCCGAGCCGCATGGCAGCACTTGACCGCATGAACATTCATGCGGCAAGTCTTTCCAGCCTCTTATGCTCACTGTTCTAGCCGCATGCTCTATTGCCTAGACTTGACCGTATGACAAGTTCATGCGACAAGTATTCCTTCCAGCCGCATGTAGTCCTTCTTACTTAACCACATAACTGAGCTTTCCAGTCCAGCCGCATGAGAAGTTCATTCCCAGCCGCATAAAATTCCTTTATCCCCTGGCCGCATGGGACTCGAATCGGTTCAGCCGTATA
The DNA here is from genome assembly GCA_029216955.1 of Iris pallida. NCBI lineage: Eukaryota > Viridiplantae > Streptophyta > Magnoliopsida > Asparagales > Iridaceae > Iris > Iris pallida. Next base: position 6,583,542 of record JANAVB010028820.1, on the reverse strand, counting down.
GCACTTGCACGGCGGGCCGCATGAACCCGAGTCTATTCCAGCCGCATGAGAGCCCTTCCCCCGTGAGCCGCATGGCGTTATTCTTCTTGTAACCGCATAGCGCCAATCTTCCTAGCCGCATGGAGTGTTCTGGCTGAGCCGCATACGCCCCTCCCTTACCGCTGGCCACATATGACCGATACCCTTTAACCGCATACGCCTTTCCCTCTTAGCCGCATGCGCCTGACCCTATTCAGTCGCATGGTCTATTCTCCTCCCAGCCGCATGAGATCATTCTTGACCGCATAGGCCTGAGCCGCATGGCGTGCACCTTTACCTTTATTGTATATTTTTATGCCCATTTTTTATCCTTACGCCTTTTTGTCCTAAACTTGATTAATCATAATTTGTTTGACATGATTGAAATGACAATTGTACATGACATGGTGTGACGAATGAACATGATATGACATGATAGTGGCCCGTCGTCGCGCACTTATGACAAGTAAACCTGACATGATATATCTTGATAAGCTATTGCGACGGCTACCTGACATGACATGACCTGTATAAGTAAACTGGACACCGTGGGCGATTGTGCCTGTACAAATAATCCAGTCCTGTCTTGCATCATGTTTAGGAGGGGACTCCTAAGTACCACGGTCAGGAGTACCTACTAAAATGGACTAAGGCTAATAACTAGATTAATACATTAGTCATAAAGAGATCTCCCAGCTACAGGCAATCCCGTTACCTGGGCGCGCTTGGGATCTGTAGCCTGCCGTCGAGTAGGGCACATTTCCAGCACACTGTCATGTGTTGCACCCTTCAAGCTACCTAAGGGTACATGCGTTTCCTGGACGATGTACCTACCTGAATTCAACCCCTAATTTTTGACCTGGGTAACCTGGATGGTCTGCAGGGCTTGTGGCTGTGGAATAATCTTACTGCATCTTGCTAGTAACTAGGCCTATGATAACCCTAGCTAGTTAAAGTATCAAGCCGTACTCATTGCTTGGCCGATGGTTGAATGGGGAATTATCAGTCTAGTCTTGCCTTGATCCTGTATAGATTATTACATGCTTTGACTACTTATATTATCTTGCTGATAAATGGGGGAAACCAAGTTCGGTTCAGATGAAGGATTATAATCCCGGTCCTTGTTTGGTTTAAGGATTGTAATCTGGTTATCTGAATGGTCCCATGGTTATCTTACCGCATATCATCGTGATGTTATATTTTCTCCAGTTTTACTATTAATATTATCTTCTGTGCTAATTGCTGGTTTTAGTTCCTAAGTGAAGCTTCCTTTGTGGCACTTGCTCTTTCTGGGATCTGACCCAGCTGGTTTTGTATGGCCAGATTTCGGAGCAGCTCCAGAGGATCTACCGACTTTCCAGCCCGATGGTGGCGACTAAACGTAACCAGGGCAACGAGTGGGTTTATTTTTGATCTTCCACTTTATTGTAAAAATATTCTTTTGAGGCGTTTAGCCGACGAGCACTTGTTTAGCTCGATTGCACTTACTTACTGTTTGCCTACGGGCTGTAACGTGATTGACAGATCCTAGGGTTGATCATGTATGACTAAAACTCTTGCTAGTCTTAACATTTTATAACGACTAGCTTCATGATTAACTGAATATGTAATGTTTGGGATGCCTTACTATTGTATATTTGGTGATCTAACATCTTGTAACATTTACTTACTTGCTTGTGATTGAGACACTAGGCTTGTTCTTGACCTTAAGAGACTGTTGGCTTGTAGTTAAACCCTCATGTATCTAGACAGCCGTGACCGTATAGCGAGATGAAATCCATTTCATATACGTAGCTGGCTATGTCTGCTCCCGCTCTCCAGTATTCTGGTTTTGGGGCGTGACACCACCCCCTGTCATCACTCTACTCACTTCTTCGGTGGGTGTGGCTACTAAATGATGTTTTTGCAAAATTTCTAATGACAGGAAACTATAAGAAGCACCAGAATCAAACAAGCATATGGAGGGAAAAGTATGTAAATAAATTCGACCTGTGATAACATCGGCCAAATAATCTGGCTCTAGATTTGGGCCCTGCTCCGGCTCCGCTGGCTCCATGGCAAGAGCGTAGGCTCTCCCCTGGGGTCCTCTCTGCTGCTGCTGGTGCTGCCCGAACCTCTGTTGGTGAGTCGGGAGCGGTGGTCCTCTAAGTGGTCCAGTGCCTGGCATCTTCACTGCTGGGCAATCTCGGAGTTGGTGGGTGGAAGACCCACAAGCTAGGCACTGGTTCAGCCTCTTTCTGCAGATGGAAACGTCATGGCCTGGCCTCCTATAGTACGTGCATGTAGCTCCCCTCTACTGCTGATGCTGGCCGGGGGTCCTCGCCGGTGGTGCCCGCTGCTGCTGATGCTGTCCTGGAGGACGGTAAGCCTGCTGATGCTGAGCAGGAGGCTTCGGCTGGAAAGCCTGGCGCTTGGATGGCCCGTCATGGTGTCCGGTAGCTGGCCTCTTGTAAGATTGAAGGCGCTCTTCCATACCTCGGGCTAGCTCGAGGATCTGATAATAGTCGGTGGTCCCGTTTGCCACCAATAATATGCCGATGTCAGGGATCAGGCCATGGCAGAATCTGCGTGCCACCTCCTCAGGATCTGCTACTAGGCTAAGGGCAAAACGACTCAATCGGCTGAATTCCCCAGCATACTCGTCTACCGAGCCGTTCCCCTGCTGCAGGTTCTGAAACTGCAACCCCTTGGCAACCCTTGCGGTAGTCGAGAAAAACTTCTTCTTGAACTGCTCCGAGGTCCCTCTGCCCCTCGCAAATATTGGCTCATTTTTGAACCAGATCCCTGCTAAGTCTGTCAGCAGAAATCCTACTGCCTCGACCTGGAGGTCACCAGGCAGTCTAGCTCCGAGGAGCTTCCTCTCTACTGAGTCTAGCCAATTGTCTGCAACTACAATGCCTCGGTCCCTCTAAACTCCTTGGGGTTCAATCCCATGAAGTCCTTGATGCTTCCAACCCTCTGCTGTGGTGTTGTCGGTGGTGTGGTCAAAGTCCGCTCTGCAGGGCGCTCCTTGCTCTGGCGAATGAGGGCAGACTGCTCCTGCTGGGTTATCAGAAACCCCTGAAGTAATGCAAGAAGCTGGTTTCCGTCGAGAATGACGGAAGACTGGGCTGGTATGGTGGTAGGTGGGGGTGGTAACACCTGGGCTGACTGGAGGTGTGGTATGGGAGGAGGGGGTGGTGGTATTACGATCTACTGAGTAGGAGGTGGTGGAGGTATCTGGGTCTGCTGGGTAGGCGGTAGAATGTGAGTGTGGAGGATAGTGGCGTAGGAAGGCATAGGTGGAGGTGGTGGAAGTGCTACAATGACTGCCATCGGGTCCGTGGGTAGAGTAGAAGGTGTACCGTCATCAGAGGCGATGGACTGGGAGGAACGGGTGATAACCATATATTTGGAAGACAAGGAGACTATAAGGATTTTAGGCAAACATCATAAAAAAATCTAATTATGATTAAAGGGCCTATGCTATGATGAGTTTTTTTATGTTGCAATCCTAGTAATCCTCTAGGTGTTCTAAATGTTATTCCTGGTGTTATCTAGTTATCTTAAGTTCCTAATTGTAGGCATGTATGGTACAATAACGTAACCAAACAACTTAGTCAAAGACCTGCATGGGCCACCACTAAAAACATGTCACGACTTGCTACCCAAATTGTTGGGCCAGGCCGAGCCATGTCCAGCCTACGCATGGTAAAAGCAAAGTAAGCTGTTCTAGAAGATAGTCAGGATAGTACTAAGTGTGCTAATGATTATATTTAAAGCATTTTAAGATGTTTATCACAACACAGCATTTATAGATGAAAGCAAATATGTTTTAAAGTTTAATACACTTCCAAAGTAATAACTGGAGACAAGGTCCAGTAACTAAATAAAAGTTGTAATAACTCTAAGTCTAAGTCTCAAGTCGACTGGCAAGTCTAAGCAAGGTTCCCCGCTGTGGCCTCTTCTGGAGCAAAGGCCAGGTCCTCAAAAGCAGCTCCATAAAAAGTATCGCAAAGCATTTCCTCCTCGGAAAGTACACCTACAACGTTATCCTGTCAGGACGGGAGCAAGTACTTGTACTACAAACATATAATACTGATCATGTGATGGAAAGAAATGAAATAACATAATCATGGCATAACTTGATTTATCCAGTTTTAGATACAATTTAACATGGCAATATATATTTGTTTTAAAGTTTTCAAACTGTAGTATATATGTGATCGGTCAATAGGTAGTAGGATGTACTGTGGTACATATTAATTTCTGAAGTGCACGTACGTACACTTAACGGCATCGGTGTATATACAAACACAAACGCGGGATCAGACATACGACAAAGTTGCATATAGAATGTAACAGTGCACGATAAATACATACGGAGAAGGGGGCATGATCACGTACTCTACTACTAGTTTCCCCATAACCTATTTTATAACATGTGAATGATTCTATAAAGCATGTCACGTACTGAGAACCAGCAAGAAGCATGTGAAGATATAACTTACAGTTTATCCAGAAAGCAGTATTCTAATATAATTCATTCAAAGTTTATTTTCATATACAGTAAATAAGTTTGTAGGGGTACTTGTCTTGAGCAAAGCAAGAATAAGAATATGAAGGTACTGTCACGACCCGCACCCTGAAGAGGGGTACGAGCACGTGGTTACGTCCAGCCTACGCCGCAGAATCGGCGGTAGAACGCTGTATATAGGGTCTGTAAATACTACGACTAAACAGATAAATGTACCTGTACAGTATATACACTCCGAATGGAGGAACAAAGCAATACTGTCTCAATCACATAAATCAAAACTAAGGTAGAAAGCATGGAAAAGAGATACGATAGAATAAGCAAGAAACGAGTCCAGAAATATCCACAAGTCACAGCTAACACAAAATCTAGAGTCTCAGAATAATACTAAGTATAAAGATGCTACAACAGAAAAGAACTAGCTGGCTCGCAGGCCAGGCAAACCTAACTAAAACTAGGCTACTCGGGATGAGCGAAGTCTAGTGGCTCTACCACTAAGCCCCTGTCTAGGTCAAGTCCATCAGACACTATCCCGTAGTAAGTCGGGCAATCAGCCTCTAAATCATCTGTAAAATTTATCAACGGTATCCTGTCAGGAAAATGAGCAAGTACAAACACCAACAGCAGTTCCATGTGAATTGAGAAATATTATAAGAGACAGTAATAATGAAATACAAGACAAAGAATATAGGCGACTTGGGGACCATTTGAAAGCCGAGTTACAACCCTTAAACCAAATAAGGACCGGGATTGTAACCCTTCTTTCAAACAGAACCTAGTCCCATCATCATGGTACAGTATAAAGGGCAGGTAGAGCATAAGAGAAATGAATCATAGCATGGTGAAAGTACAGTAAGTAAAGGTGAACTGGAATGTAAGATATGACAACAAATAAATAAAAAGTGATTTGAATTATTAGGGCAAAATGTGATCGGCTAGGAAATTACGGAAAGGTTATCCACTTGGCCCGACAATCACACGAAAAGAACCCTCCGGAGAGGGTCATGCCGGCCAACCTGGATAACCGGCACGGATATCTGCTACACCCTACGTGAGGTGAGGGTGGCGCTAGCAAAACACAGAGTAACACACGGAGGCTTTGATCACATAACCCCTAATAATTCCCCTCTATCCCCCGAATAGTATCACGGATCCGCACATGGCACGTCATGACACGGGGTTCCGTAAGAGGGTAGCAAGTCCTCTTAGGAATCTGTGTCTATACAAGTACAGGAACACAGAAATATCTCATACTCATATACCAAGAAAGTCCAGGAATAACATCTCATGACAGGATCCGACGTATACTAGTCCGTGAAACCGTCGTGTCGGGAATCAAGTAAAACACTACGACTGAATCGGATATAGTAGATATCAAGACAATGAAAACTATCAGTGAATGTACTCACCTGTGGTCCTAATCTGATAGGTGAACAGATACTCAGAGTGATCACAGACCTAAAATAAGATACTATGAGTCAAACAGGACTAAATACTAAAAAAGAAAGCTAATTCAAGTCATGAATGCAAGTCTAAGTCAAAACTAGGTCAATCTAGGTCAAACTGGGTCATACTAGGTAATACTGGTTCATACTAGGTCATACTAGGTCACTGGGAGTCATTCCAAGTCAAACTAGGTCAATCGGGATCAACGGTTGACTTATAGTAGACTTTTGGTCAAAAAGTCAACTCTGGTCAACTCTGGTCAACTCTAGGTCAACTCTAGGTCAAACTAGTCTAATATTGACCAACTATTGACTTTCAGTCGACTGGTCAACTCTGGGTTGGTTTCGGTCAAATCGGGTCGCCTAAAGGCTAAGTTTGACTCTCGGTTGACTTTTGTTGACTTTTGGTCAAAAAGGTCAACCGACGTCAAAACTAGTCTTAGAGTACCATATTTGATCATTACCAACCACGGGGATCAAGTTCTAACACCATCTTAGGCTTCTAACACTAATATCCTATTTCTAGGCAAAACTAGCGCTTATCCTTCTAAGGTAAATCCCGATACCTTGCCAAAACCCAAGGAAACCTTGCAAATACCCATGGCACTAGCCTAGTCTCCTTAGGGTAGCTAGATATCAACCTATCTAAGGTTTACCTACCAAGAAATTTGGGTATCCTAAGCATCTAGACCATCTTACGACACATGCTAACCCTTTACCCATTTCCGTGCCTATATCATGAATTTACCCTTTTCATTACCCCACTCACCAACACCACTCACCCTCACATGATACCACACTCTAATAGGCCTATCTATAGGTCTCCTAATAGGTTTCCTACTAGTTCAGACAATAGACTACCTATGGGTAATAAACTACACTCAAAACACCTCATAAAACACTCACACACATCTCACAACACACACACACACACAAAGGTAATAAAATGGACAGATTTTTGGGATGTTGGTGGACTGATTTTTGTGGGTGTTTGGGGCTGTCATTTTGGGTTGAAAAGTGGACCTAACTATAGGTGAATTTGTGGCTATGAAGGGTGGAAGTTTGAGTGGTTTTGGATGGGTTTTAAGGGGTTTTATGGACTAATTTGTGGTAGGGATAAATAGGGGCTGTCATTGTGTTTTGGGGACTAATTTTCCCTCTACTAGCTGCTGAAATTCAGCAGCTCCCCCCCTCTCTAACACTCCACAAACCTCCCTACACAACTCCCCTCTATCACAAACAAACACACAAACACCACCACTACACCAACACCAACACTTCACCAATACCAACCCCAACACTTCACCAATACCAGCCCCAACACTTCCCCATCCTATGGCCGACCATGGCTGTCCATTTTGGACACCAAAACCACACACAAACACATCACAATATTTCCCCCAAATATATATATAAGCCATATATATATATACATCTATATATATATATATATAGAAATATATATATATATATATATATGTATATATATATATATATATATATATATATATATATATATATATATATATATATATATATAACCACATATATATAAACAAATAAAAGAATGGATATGATACATTAAGATACATGAATAAACTCATTCTAAATCATGCAAAAATCTGGAATAATATGAAGAACAACACAAAAATAATATTATCACAATATTCATGTGTCCAAAAGAGGGTTTCTCTTATTGGGATACAAACCTACATGTTGGACACTCCTAGAAATGTCCAAAGGACACAAAAATGGTCTCTAATGGGCACACAACTATGGGAATCATCCTAATGGGTTTCCTATCCAATCTATATGAGAAAAGAAACAAGTTTGAAGAAGAAATCACCTTGGTTTGGAGAAGGATTCAATGGGAAGCTTCAAAAGTGGAAGGAGCCCTTTGGAGAAGAAGAAGAAAAAGTGGATGAGAATGGAAGAAAGTAATTTTCTCTCTCCTCCTTATCCCCACTCTATGTGGCCGGCCACAACATGCTTTTCCCCCCTTTTGGTAATTACAAGTTTGCGCTCCAATGGTTTAAATAGCTAATAAATAGGAAAGGGTTAAACCGGGGGTAGTTTAGTCAAACCGAAACCACTAATCTCTAACTAAATATTAACTAAAATAATTAGTCTAGTCTCTAACCAAAATATCTAACATGTGGGCCATGGCTAACTAGTGTGTGGGCCCGCTAAGGTCAAAATACCCCGGGTCCCCGAAACAAGTCAAAACAAGTCTGAAAGAGTTGAAATTCGAACCCGATTCAAATAACACCAAAATAATACAAATAATAATTAAATAATTCCAAAATAATTTTTAAAGTGGAAAATTACCAAAATACCCCTGTTTGTGAAAATTGGGGGTGACAAATCTATCCACCTTAAAAAAAATTTTGTCCTCAAAATTAAAACAAACATACAATGAATCACAATGCAGAAACAGAAATTTATACCTCAGGGCTCGAAGAGATAGGGGAAACGCTCCCGCATGTCGTCCTCCCTCTCCCAGGTAGACTCACCTGGAGAGTGATGCCTCCATGCAACGCGAACCAAGGGTATAACCTGGTTCCGGAGCACCTTCTCCCTACGATCCAGAATCTCAACCGGCTGCTCTGGATAGTGAAGAGTAGGCCCTACCTCGATCGCTGAATGATCCAATACATGGCTGGGGTCCGCCACGTACCATCTCAGCTGCGACACGTGGAACACGTTGTGTACCCCCTCTAGCGTAGGCGGCAAGTCTAGCCGGTAAGCCACTGCACCGACCCTCTCAAGAATGGTGAAAGGTCCGATATAGCGCAGACTAAGCTTCCTGCCCCCGCCAAAGCGAATCGTGCCCCGTGTCGAAGAAATCTTTAGGAACACCATAGCGCCAGCCTAGACATAAAACAAACTCAGCACACAGGACAGACAAAACACAAACAAGCACAAACAGGAACTGAAACTAACCTCGAACTCTAACGGTCTCCGGTGGCTATCGGTCCAATGCCGCTGCCTATCCTGAGCCACCTGGAGTCTGTCTCTAATAAGCCGGACCTTCTCAGCTGCATCCACCACCATCTCTGGCCCGAGCAGCACCCTCTCGCCAATATCGTCCCAAGATAAGGGAGTACGGCATCTCCGTCCGTATAGAGCCTCAAATGGTGACATCTCTATACTGGCCTGGTAGCTGTTGTTGTAAGCAAACTCTACCAGGTGGAGATGGTCCTCCCAAGAACCCCCGAGATCTAGCACACATGTGCGAAGCATATCCTCCAAGGTCTGGATGGTCCTCTCCGACTGCCCGTCTGTCTGGGGGTGATAAGCAATACTGAACTTGAGCGAGGTGCCCAAGCTAGCCTGCAAACTCCTCCATAAGTGAGAAGTGAATCGGCTATCCCGATCTGAAACTATGCTCACCGGAACTCCGTGCAATCTCACGATCTGACGAACATACAGCTCAGCCAGCCTCTCCGTAGACATACCCACTTTGAAAGGCAAAAAGTGGGCCGATTTGGTCAATCTATCAACTATGACCCAAATCGCATCTTTCCCTCCTGGAGACCGTGGAAGTCCGGACACAAAGTCCATGGTAATGTGCTCCCACTTCCACTCTGGAATGGGTAGTGGCTGTAGCAATCCACCAGGCCTCTGCCTCTCGGCCTTCACCTGCTGACAAACCAAGCAGCGAGATACAAACTGAGCCACCTCGTGCTTCATGCCGTACCACCAAACGTGCTCTCTCAGGTCTCTGTACATCTTGTTGGCACCAGGATGCATAGAGTACTGAGAGCGATGAGCCTCCTGAAAAACCTCCTTCCGAAGCTCTCCACTCGGAACGTACAGTCTAGCACCGTACCGCAGCGACCCATCTTCGGCAATGGAGAAATCATCAAGCAGCCCTATCTGCACCTGCTCCCTGATGCTCCTCAGGGCAACATCATCAAACTGCGCTGATCTGACCCTGTCCATCAACTCAGACTGAATCTGTAAACCCCACATCTGCACCTCCATGCCTGGAATGATCACCTCGATTCCCAAACTATCCAGGTCGGCCAAAAGATGACGGTCTGATGTCAGATACATAGCCACTGGATACCTGCTCAAGGCATCTGCGACTACGTTGGCCTTCCCTGGATGGTACTGCAAGGCGATATCAAAGTCCTTCATCAGCTCGAGCCAACGTCTCTGCCTCATGTTCAGCTCCTTCTGAGTGAACACGTACTTCAAGCTCTTGTGGTCAGTAAAGATCTCAACCCGCTCTCCGTACAGATAGTGTTTCCACAACTTCAGGGCAAAGATGACAGCGGCTAACTCCAGATCGTGAGTCGGGTAGTTCTTCTCATGAGGACGTAACTGCCTAGATGCATAGGCAATCACCTTCCCGTGCTGCTGAAGTACACAACCCAGACCCCGACCAGAAGCATCATTGTAAATCGAGAAACCACCGGTCCCAGACGGTAATGTCAAGATAGGAGCTGATGTCAACCTTTTCTTCAGCTCATCGAAGGCGGCCTGACACTCCTCAGTCTAGATGAACTCCACGTCCTTCCTGGTGAGTCTAGTCATCGGCTCCGCGATCCGCGAGAAATCCTGGACGAACTTCCGATAGTAGCCCGCCAATCCCAGAAAGCTCCGAATCTCGACAACTGTACTGGGCGTAGACCAAGACTCTACTGCAGCAATCTTCTTCTGGTCTACTGAGATCCCGTGCTTGGTCACAACATGACCCAGGAACTCGACCTGGTCCAGGAAAAACTCACCCTTCGACAACTTCCCATACAACTTCTCCCTCCTCAACGTCTCGAGCACAATCCTCAGATGCTCCTCGTGCTCCTCTGGCGTCTTCGAGTAAACCAGGATGTCGTCTATGAAGACCACCACGAACTTGTCAAGGTACTGATGGAATACCTTGTTCATCAAGTTCATGAACACAGCTGGGGCGTTGGTCAACCCAAATGGCATCACTGTGAACTCGTACTGGCCGTACCGAGTCCGAAAAGCTGTCTTCAGAACGTCTTCCTTCTTCACCTTCAGCTGATGATAGCCGGATCTCAGATCTATCTTCGAAAACACCTTGGCGCCGCTCAACTGATCGAACAAGTCGTCGATCCTCGGCAATGGGTACTTATTCTTGATAGTAAGGTTGTTGAGCGCCCTGTAATCAATACACATACATATCGTACCATCCTTCTTCGGCACAAACAGGACTGGCGCTCCTCAAGGCGATGAACTGGATCTAATGAATTCCTTGTCCTGCAGCTCGTCGACCTGCTTCTTCAGCTCTGCCAACTCGCTGTTGTTGACTCTATAGACGTGCTGTGAAATAGGCTCAGCACCTGGCACTAGGTCTATAGAGAACTCAATGTCTCTATCCGACGGCATCCCAGGCAACTCCTCTGGAAAAACATCCATGAAATCAGCAATCAACGGATGCGGCAATGCCTGCCCCGCCAGTAGAGCTCCGCAGAACCCATCTACCGGCTTAGTTGCTCCTCTGGAAAACTCAACCTCAGGCTCTCCCGGTGGCCTAAATAAAATCCTACCACCTCTACAATCTATAGTAGCATGGTGCATGCTCAACCAATCCATTCCGAGTACCACATCGTACCTCGGAAGGGGCATTACGAGCAAGTACGTACCCAAAACTCGGCCTCCTACAGTAACTCTCCGCCCCTTGCAGATATTGTTGACCAGGATGATGCCTCCCCCGGTCAATATCTTGCAAGTCCTACATAAGGGTTCAGCAATAATATTGTGTCTCAGAGCAAAGGAGACAGACACAAAGCTATGCGAGGCACCGGAATCAAATAAGGTAAATGCAGGAAATGAATCGAGAAGAACATGACCTGCCACTACATCACCTACTGGCTCTGCCTCCTCCTCTGCTGTCAGGGCAAACACTCTGCCCGCAGGGGCTCCCCTCTGGTGCTGCTAAAAACGATGCTGCTGAGTCTGAAGTTGAGGACCTCTCTGCTGAACCGCTGGTCCTCTGGCTGGCTGTGCTCTGTCCGTAGCTCCTCTGAGACTGCAGTCCTTCAGCTGGTGATCGGACGCCCCACAGTATAAGCAGGCGCCCAATCTCTTCCTGCACACCTCTCTAGTGTGCCCTGGCTTCCCGCAGAAGCTGCACTGTACCGCTGGCCTCTGTCTCTGACCCTGACCCTGATGCTGCTGGGCACGTACCGGTGCCTGCTGGATCTGCAACTGAGGCTGATGCTGCTGGAACTGCCTCTGCTGGAAATGTGGGTGCTTTGCTGGCCCTGCACTCGAACTGGCTCCCAAGACATCACTGCTCCTCTTCGGCTTGAGGCCGAAGTCCTCCTCAGCAATCTGAGCCTCCATCAGAATCTGCTCAAAGGTAGCATCTCGTCGCCCAGATGTGCGAGTGCGCACTGCATGAATGAGATCCCTCCTGAACTTCCGGGCCTTGCACCCCTCATCCTGAACCAAACTAGGTGCAAACCTGCTCAGGCGGAAGAACTCCGCTGCATACTCGTCAACTGACGAGTTCCCCTGCACCAGACTGGCAAACTGCCCCTCCAAAGCTGTCAAGGCTACATCTGGGTAGAACTTCTCCTTAAAGAGTTTCTTGAAGTCCTCCCAAGATATACCTCTCACTGACGCACGCGGATCCGTACGGTACCAAGTCAATGCTTTGTCAAAGAACTGGCTCGCTGCAGAAGTCACCCACAGAGCTCTCGGAACCTCTGCCAACTCTAGACTCCGCTGGACATCCTCTAGCCAGTCGTCCGCGTATAGGATACCCTCGGTACCCTTGAAATCCCGCGGGTTCATTTTCCTGAAGTCGAGATGCGTACCGGGCCTCCCCTGGCCCTGCTGCTGTGCCGGTGCTCCCTGAACTGTCGCTGGTGCACCTCTCTCCACTGCTGCCATAGCTAACTGGTGCGAGTTCTCCATCGTCTGTCGCAGCACCTCTGCCTGACGGTGTTGTGCCTCTGCCTGTGCTCTCTGCGTCTGCAGCATCTGCTGCAGTAGGGCCATCATACCCTGAGCATCTGCTGGTATCGGAGGCGGCGGTGGAAGAACATCAGGAATAACCATAGACGGTCCCACTGCTGGAGGTGGAAGACCTCCCGGAATCGTTGCTGCTGCTGCTGCTACCGCCGGAAGGACAGGAACTGTGGTAGCAGCTCCCTCAACTGTAGGTGGAAGAACTGCCGGATCTGCCACTGCTGCTCCCGCAGCCGGAGGTGGAAGACCTCCTGCCGGATCGGGCCTCCCTGGTACAGCGCTAGAACCCGCTGCCTGAGAGCGTGTGATCGTCATCCTGAGGATAGGTTGAAACAAGGAATCAATATGGCACATGATAGGAATATCAAAGACGGACAATTAAATTCAATGCAAAAGAATTTGTCATGGTAATCAAAAGATCAGAATCTCCTAACATGTGATTGAGTAACTCCTATCATACCCTAATCCTACGTTCTAATTGCAGGCTCGTAATTAGCACTCTAAGTCGAGCACCATTACGAGTTCGCACTAGTTGCGACACAGACCTGTATGGGCCACCACAAAAACGTATCACGACCCGCACCCTGAAGAGGGGCACGAGCACGTGGTTACGTCCAGCCTACGCCGCAGAATCGGCGGTAGAACGCTGTATATAGGGTTGTAAATACTACGACTAAACAGATAAATGTACCTGTACAGTATATACACTCCGAACGGAGAAACAAAGCAATACTGTCTCAATCACATAAATCAAAACTAAGGTAGAAAGCATAGAAAAGAGATACGATAGAATAAGCAAGAAACGAGTCCAGAAATATCCACAAGTCACAGCTAACACAAAATCCAGAGTCTCAGAATAATACTAAGTATAAAGATGCTACAACAGAAAAGAACTAGCTGGCTCGCAGGCCAGGCAAACCTAACTAAAACTAGGCTACTCGGGATGAGCGAAGTCTAGTGGCTCTACCACTAAGCCCCTGTCTAGGTCAAGTCCATCAGACTCTATCCCGTAGTAAGTCGGGCAATCAGCCTCTAAATTATCTGTAAAATTTATCAACGGTATCCTGTCAGGAAAATGAGCAAGTACAAACACCAACGGTAGTTCCATGTGAATTGAGAAATACTATAAGAGACAGTAATAATAAAATACAAGACAAAGAATATAGGCGACTTGGGGACCATTTGAAAGCCGAGTTACAACCCTTAAACCAAACAAGGACCGGAGTTGTAACCCTTCTTTCAAACAGAACCTAGTCCCATCATCATGATACAGTATAAAGGGCAGGTAGAGCATAAGAGAAATGAATCATAGCATGGTGAAAGTACAGTAAGTAAAGGTGAACTGGAATGTAAGATATGACAACAAATAAATAAAAAATGATTTGAATTATTAGGGCAAAATGTGATCGGCTAGGGAATCACGAAAAGGTTATCCACTTGGCCCGACAATCACACGAAAAGAACCCTCCGGAGAGGGTCATGCCGGCCAACCTGGATAACCGGTACGGATATCTGCTATACCCTACGTGAGGTGAGGGTGGCGCTAGCAAAACACGGAGTAACACACGGAGGCTTTGATCACATAACCCCTAATAATTCCCCTCTATCCCCCGAATAGTATCACAGATCCGTACATGGCACGTCATGACACGGGGTTCCGTAAGAGGGTAGCAAGTCCTCTTAGGAATCGGTGTCTATACAAGTACAGGAATACGGAAATATCTCATACTCATATACCAAGAAAGTCCAGGAATAACATCTCATGACAGGATCCGACGTATACTAGTCCGTGAACCGTCGTGTCGGGAATCAAGTAAAACACTACGACTGAATCAGATATAGTAGATATCAAGACAATGAAAACTATCAGTGAATGTACTCGCCTGTGGTCCTGATCTGATAGGTGAACAGATACTCAGAGTGATCACAGACCTAAAATAAGATACTATGAGTCAAACAGGACTAAATACTGAAAAAGAAAGCTAATTCAAGTCATGAATGCAAGTCTAAGTCAAAACTAGGTCAATCTAGGTCAAACTGGGTCATACTAGGTCATACTGGTTCATACTAGGTCATACTAGGTCACTGGGAGTCATTCCAAGTCAAACTAGGTCAATCGGGATCAACGGTTGACTTACAGTTGACTTTTGGTCAAAAAGTCAACTCTGGTCGACTCTGGTCAACTCTAGGTTAACTCTAGGTCAAACTAGTCTAATGTTGACCAACTATTGACTTTCAGTCAACTGGTCAACTCTGGGTTGGTTTCGGTCAAATCGGGTCGCCTAAAGGCTAAGTTTGACTCTCGGTTGACTTTTGTTGACTTTTGGTCAAAAAGGTCAACCGACGTCAAAACTAGTCTTAGAGTACCATATTTGATCATTACCAACCACGGGGATCAAGTTCTAACACCATCTTAGGCTTCTAACACTAATATCCTATTTCTAGGCAAAAATAGCATTTATCCTTCTAAGGTAAATCCCGATACCTTGTCAAAACCCAAGAAAACCTTGCAAATACCCATGGCACTAGCCTAGGCTCCTTAGGGTAGCTAGATATCAACCTATCTAAGATTTACCTACCAAGAAATTTGGGTATCCTAAGCATCTAGACCATCTTACGACACATGCTAACCCTTTACCCATTTCCTTGCCTATATCATGAATTTACCCTTTTCATTACCCCACTCACCAACACCACTCACCCTCACATGATACCACACTCTAATAGGCCTCTCTATAGGTCTCCTAATAGGTTTCCTACTAGTTTAGACAATAGACTACCTATGGGTACTAAACTACACTCAAAACACCTCACAAAACACTCACACACATCTCACAACACACACACAGACAAAGGTAATAAAATGGACAGATTTTTGGGATGTTGGTGGACTAATTTTTGTGGGTGTTTGGGGCTGTCATTTTGGGTTGAAAAGTGGACCTAACTATAGGTGAATTTGTGGCTATGAAGGGTGGAAGTTTGAGTGGTTTTGGATGGGTTTTAAGGGGTTTTATGGACTAATTTGTGGTAGGGATAAATAGGGGCTGTCATTGTGTTTTGGGGACTAATTTTCCCTCTACTAGCTGCTGAAATTCAGCAGCTCCCCCCCTCTCTAACACTCCACAAACCTCCCTACACAACTCCCCTCTATCACAAACAAACACAAACACCACCACTACACCAACACCAACACTTCACCAATACTAACCCCAACACTTCACCAATACCAACCCCAACACTTCCCCATCCTATGGCCGACCATGGCTGTCCATTTTGGACACCAAAACCACACACAAACACATCACAATATTTCCCCCAAATATATATATAAGCCATATATATATACATCTATATATATATATATATATATATATATATATATATATATATATATATATATATATATATATATATATATATATATATATATATATAACCACATATATATAAACAAATAGAAGAATGGATATGATACATTAAGATACATGAATAAACTCATTCTAAATCATGCAAAAATTTGGAATAATATGAAGAACAACACAAAAATAATATTAGAACAATATTCATGTGTCCAAAAGAGGGTTTCTCCTATTGGGATACAAACCTACATGTTGGACACTCCTAGAAATGTCCAAAGGACACAAAAATGGTCTCTAATGGGGACACAACCATGGGAATCATCCTAATGGTTTCCTATCCAATCTATATGAGAAAAGAAACAAGTTTGAAGAAGAAATCACCTTGGTTTGGAGAAGGATTCAATGGGAAGCTTCAAAAGTGGAAGGAGCCCTTTGGAGAAGAAGAAGAAGAAAAAGTGCATGAGAATGGAAGAAAGTGATTTTCTCTCTCCTCCTTATCCCCACTCTATGTGGCCGGCCACAACATGCTTTTCCCCCTTTTGGTAATTACAAGTTTGCCCTCCAATGGTTTAAATAGCTAATAAATAGGAAAGGGTTAAACCGGGGGTAGTTTAGTCAAACCGAAACCACTAATCTCTAACTAAATATTAACTAAAATAATTAGTCTAGTCTCTAACCAAAATATCTAACATGTGGGCCATGGCTAACTAGTGTGTGGGCCCGCTAAGGTCAAAATACCCCGGGTCCCCGAAACAAGTTAAAACAAGTCGGAAAGAGTTGAAATTCGAACCCGATTCAAATAACCCCAAAATAATACAAATAATAATTAAATAATTCCAAAATAATTTTTAAAGTGGAAAATTACCAAAATATCCCTGTTTGTGAAAACTGGGGGTGACAGGTACAGATGTCTAGTGTCCAGTCAAAATGATATACAACTCAGCCTCTAAGTTATGATTAAGATTACACTAGCGTTGTGAGACGGCTCCTAATAGGGCACTAGCTATGTGAAGCTCTAGTAGTCCAAAGTGAGGTGTTACAACATCTAGAATAATAAGTAGGTCTCTACACTAAGGTAGGGTAAGGTCCCGATCCTAAATTATCCCAAAAACACACAAAAACACACAAGTCAATATTAATTATTTAATTAATCAGACTGTACATTATGTTCTAATAATTATTAAGATAGTTATACAGTTCTATTTTATATGAAATAATATACTAAATTGATCCTTGTTAATTATAGTAATTTAATATAAATTGTTTGGAATTTATAATTCAGTGTAAGTATTTATTAAAAATCAGAATACAAGTGTACATTGGAAATGAGTTCTGGTTTTCTATTTTTAAACAGTGTCAAAACAGTAGATTAAATCATAGAAAAATTATATTAAATTAGATTAATTAACATATTATTTTATAGTAACTTTTTTAGAATTTATTCAGCATTAAAAAGTGGTCTGAAAATTCAAAGTTCATAAATCACAGATTCTAAAATTAAATAAATAATTATTTAATGTATTTGTCCGCGTATTTGAAATTGAACCGAAGTCCAGATACGGGACCCGAAGCCGTGAATCAAGTCCAACAAGACTCGACTAGACCCCGAATATGTGTAGGCTCACCTGAGTCCGATCAACCCATGCTAGGCTTGGACTCAGAGTGGTCGTTTGCACAAAGTACGTAACTCGCAAATAAATGCGTAATTTAGATACATATAATTTAAAGGAATTTAAATTGCAGAAATTGAAAGCGTACATATTACAGTATAGACACTGTATTTATTTACATATTACAGTATAGGCACTGTATTTATATTGACATAAATTTAAATGACATAATTTAAATGACTGAATTAAATGACATAGTTTAAATGACTGAATTAAATGACGTAATTTAAATGACTGAAATTGAATTATATATATATATATATATATATATATATATATATATATATATATATATATATATATATATATATATATATATATATATATATATATATATATATGAGGTGTTTATCAAAAACACAAAGAAAACTAATATTATATTAATATTATTTTGTCATAATTTATTTAGAGAGAATTTATATATATACATATGTATTTAAACATAATATATAATATATATATATATATATATATATATATATATATATATATATATATATATATATATATATATATATATATATATATATATATAGAAATACAGTAAAAATATATATATATATATATATATATATATATATATATATATATATATATATATATATATATATATATATATATATATATACACACACACACTAGCATATGTGCACGTGCCTTGCACGTATTTTAACATTTTTTAATTAGTTTAGGAAGACCAAAGGATAGTCTTCCTAATTACTAAATTATCCTTATTAAAATTAATAAAATATTTTTAATTAGTATAAGTATGTAAGGATATTTTCGAAATTCGATACTATATATATATATATATATATATATATATATATATATATATATATATATATATAGGAAGCGGATCAAAAGCCCCCCTTAGAAAGCCCCCCCAAAACCCCCCTCACTCTAATCCGTAATATAATGTTAATATTAATGTTAATGTTAATATTAATATTAACATTAAATACTAAAATTAACATTAATATTAACATTAAAATTAATATTAACAATAAAATTAACATTAACATTAATATTAACATTAACATTAACATTAATATAAAAAAAATTAAAAAAAATTAATATTAACATTAACATTAATATTAACATTAATATTAACATTAACATTAATATTAACATTAATATTACGAATTAGAGTGAGGGGAGTTTTTGGGAGGCTTTCTAAGGGGGGCTTTTGATCCGCTCCCATATATATATATATAAATATATATATGGAAGCGGATCAAAAGCCCCCCTTAGAAAGCCTCCCAAAAACTCCCTCACTCTAATTCGTAATTTAATGTTAATATTAATGTTAATATTAATGTTAATGTTAATATTAATGTTAGTATTAACATTAAGTACTAAAATTAACATTAAACTTAACATTAAAATTAATATTAACATTAACATTAACATTAATATTAACATTAATATTAACATTAATATAAAAAAAATAAATATTAATATTAATATTAATATTAACATTAACATTAATATTAACATTAATATTACGAATTAGAGTGAGGGGGTTTTGGGGGGACTTTCTAAGGGGGGCTTTTGATCCCCCCTTAGAAAGCCCCCCAAAAACCCCCTCACTCTAATTCGTAATATTAATGTTAATATTAATGTTAATGTTAATGTTAATGTTAATATCAATGTTAATATTAATGTTAATGTTAATATTAATGTTAATATTAATGTTAATGTTAATATTAATTTTTTAAATTTTTTTTTATATTAATGTTAATGTTAATATTAATATTAATGTTAATGTTAATATTAATTTTAATGTTAAGTTTAATATTAATTTTAGTATTTAATGTTAATATTAACATTAATATTAACATTAACATTAATATTAACATTAAATTACGGATTAGAGTGAGAGGGTTTTGGGAGGGCTTTCTAAGGGGGACTTTTGATCCCTATATATATATATATATACTCATAATAAAACTAAAAAAGAAAACACTAAACACCCACAAAGGGGCTCGAACTCCGCTCACGGGAAGGGGGCATGGTTCCAAGGCTGCTGCGCTGGCCAGTAGGCCAGCACGGCCTGAGTGACAGACTAGGCTGGCAGTGAAATGTAAGGTAGAAACCAGTGATGGGTTTGGTTCAACAGCGGGTCGGGAAACCGACCCGCTAAGGTCATCTCCTTCGTGTCTCGAAGCATTGGACACTCGAGATTGTGTCACGTTCGTGTCGGGGCACTCCCGACACGAACTATCGTGTCGAAGGACACCGACGTGTTCGCCGTGTCATTCTCGACACGATGGTGTCAAGAATGAAGTCGACCTACCCGAACGGTCGGGCGGGCTCGTCGACGGGGATTGCGGCGGTCGTGGTCGGCGGCGGGTGTGCTCTTCGGGTCGGCCTCGCCGTTCTCGACACGATGGTGTCCTTGGCGGTGGTTGACGTCACTGGGTTAGGGAGAATGGGGTCGCCAAAGTTGATCGCCGGAGTTGATCGCCGACGGCGAGCTCGTATCAGCAGAGTATCAGAGAAGAAATTTTCTAAATAATTAATTTGAGGATTTAATTAAAATTGATTTTGAAATTGGGATTTTTACGTTGGGATGAGAGCCTATTTATAGAAAAATAAAATTAGGACAAACTAACCATGGTCAATTACTAACTTGACCCTATGGTTAGATTTTTACCGTTTTGCCAAAACGGGGAGAAATGCAGCTTTTACGGTAGCAGTTATTTAATTACAAAAAATTCAGATGACGTCCAAACGACTCCAAACAAATTGCAGAAAAATTCTAAAATTAATAGAAAAATATTTAGAACCTAATGGAATCAATTTGGGGCAAATTTGGAATTGTTTTTCATTTATTAAATTTTTTGAAAACAGGGGTTACACTTTGACTTTGAGTTAAAACAGTCAACCTTGGTCAAACTGGGTCAAATCTAGTCTAAGTATCATATTCCTAACATTTACCTACCAAGATACTATATACCTTGATCCTATTGGTATCCCAATACCAATACCTTGGTCTAGGTATAAATACCTTAACTACCAAGATACCAATCTTAGATATCTAGTATCTACCCTAAGCTACTAGCTAACCAAAATCTTAGATATCTAACCTTAGTTACCTAGCAAGACCCCCCTACCTTGAAGGTAAACCCAATACCTTACCTTGTAATAAGGTAAGCCCATTACCTTAACGTAAGGTAATCTAAGGTATTCTAAGATACACTCTTAGTATCCTAAGATACTAAGATATCCTAGATACCACTAACTAGACTAACAAATACCCTCTAACAAGCACTAGCTAACTACTATCTAACTTACTAACATATATTACCTTGAGATACTAACATCTAAGGTATTAAGATATCCTAGCATATCTCTAACATCTACTAACATATACTAGCTTATCTAACCAACTCTAACTTATAACCACTAACATCTAACATATAGTAACACTCACACACACACATGGAATCACATGGGGCTAAATGGGTCTGCAAACAGGACTACAAGGGCTGCCTAGCTGCTGCTGCACCTAGGCAGCATGCTGCTGCTGGCACTGCTCAAATGTTGTTGCTGCTGCATATATTGCTACCTGTTGCTCCATATATTGTTGCCTGCTGCTGTGCCTTAATATGGCTGCTGCAGTGGCCTCAAATTGGCTGCTATATGCTGCCTCAAATTGCCCTGCTGCTGCTCTCTACTGCGGCATACTAATCTGCCCCCTACTCTACAACAAACACACACACTATACCTCTATCTACCCCCTCACAAACACCCAAGCACACACCCAAACACACTACCATCTAATCACAAGACACACATACAAATCCCCCCTCCAACACTCACTAACACACACAAGACACATAACGCTCACACTTAACTCTCAAGCCTCACACTTATACATCTAATATATATATATAACAACACCAAACACCACTAATACAAATAAAACAAAATCAACCCCAGATCAGTCCAATATATGAATATATAGAAAATTTGATATCTTTACACAAAAATAGGGCTTATAGGCTAATATACATAGATACCAACATAGGTATATAAGTGAAAACTATTAGAGACACTCTAACCATGGCTAATCTACTCTCTAACACATGTAAATATGAAATTAGAAGACAATAAAGCCTATTGAGCATAAATAAAAACACATGGGATGTCTCCTTTGGAATCTCTCCATGGAGGACACCAAAACTATCCCAAATTCCTATTGAGGACTCAAAAGAGCCCCAAGAACAATCCTAATGGCGGTTTATGCATGGGGGTGGTTCCTACGAATGCAAGACTAACAAAAATGCAAAGAATGATCAATTAGATAGAGGGTTTTACCTATTGGGAGTTGTATCCCAATGATTCAACCAAAGGACACGGTTTCGACACGAGAACTCCTTGAAATTGGACTCTCCTCTCCTAGCTCCTTGCTCTTCACCCCAAGTAGGCACCTCCTTTTTGGTAGATTGAGTGAAATGGAGGAAGAAAGACTTGATTTGTGAGATCAAATCAAAAGAAAAGCTCTAAAGTTTGGGGAAGAACTCTATTTGGAGAAAAGGAGGCTACTAATGAAATAAAAGAGGGATGAACCCTACCCTCTTTGGCCGGCTCTTGTAGGAGCCCTAGATGGTCTATGAAAAGTCCATGATGCCCTCATCTAGTCTTCCTTTGGTTTATTTAAGTCATGCAATGGTTTGGGGTCAAAAGGGTCAAGTTCTAATCTCTAAATGGACCAATCTAGTCGTGTAGGATTAGCCTAATTTCACTAATCTAATTAGTTGGGTTTGTGGGCTATTTCTAGCTAATCTTTGGGTCCCGACTAGAGTCTAAGCTACCAGGGCCACTAACACAAGTCAAAACTAGACGAAATTCAAACCCGACTAAACAAATCCCCAATTAACAATATTAATAAATAAATATTCACAAAAATAATATAATATGGAAAATGACAAATTTATCCTTGATTTTGAAAATTAGAAGTGACACTCGCTCTGCCGCCTCCACGCCTCTGCGCCCCCGCTCCCGCTTAAACTGGTGTGGATTCATAAGTGATACTTACTATACGTTCACAAGAGATCACTACTATGCATTAACAAGGAGTTTGTCTCCTTCCTCACATACATTCACAGACTAACAAATTAAAAAGAGAACAAGAGAAAATTAAGGAGCAAAGCAAAAGAGTAGAAAGAGAGAAAGAGGAGGAAGAAAGAGGCCAGGTGTCACGTCCCGCTCCCGTAGGAGCGATCGTCCTCGGTAAGGCGTGATGCCGTACGAGCCTAGATTGCGCTCGTGCAAGACAGTTCCATAACGGCCGATTACATCGGCGGCGACGGGGTCGTCGCACAGGAGTCCCAAGCAGAAACATTGAATATGCAGCAAAAATTTAAAGGCAAAACACAAGTTATTCAAAAGAACTCTTTATTGATATTGAACATTGAAATTACAATGGGCGCAAGACCTTGATTACAAGTCTCTCATGATCACTTTTCTCTCAATTTTACAAGTCACTTTGCTCTCTCTCATCTCTCGATACAATGCTTGAGCCAGCGGAAGCTTCGGAAGGCGATGTCCATACATTATATCCCGTATAAGTCTTGACTCCATGCGGCCGCACGCTTCGAATCGCCAAGGGACTCCGTGCCTAGATGCATCCAAGCGAGCTCCGCGCCACGAGCTTCTACCTGTGCTTGCACATGTAAACTATGTGGGTGTCAGTACTCAATTGTACTGGTGGAGTGAGCTCCTCGCCCACCCATACAAAACCAACACGTTTAATTTACTTTGTGCAATATAGTCCATTCTTATCAATTGTCTTTCTAGTCTTGTCTTAGGATCAGTTTTATGATGAATGCCTAGGCATATTTGTGTCTGAGGACCATCCCGTGCTTACAACAGTAATGTCCACTCAACAACGTTAACCTATCAAGTCGTGTTTGCCTTACAACCATAATCAGGGACGCAACTACATGATAGATTTAATTTTCGTGTGACTGTGCTATCGCACCGATAACATCCTTATCCTTGCCTCAAGACCTTCTCTTTTGCTTATAATGTCAACACACCGACTCATACTTGTCTTTCGTGCCAAACTCTGGGACGTAACGACTCGATCGTGCCATGAATTCGATTCATGTTTTAATATCTCTGAGGCAGCGCCTCCTCGCTTAGTCTTGCCTATACTTGTGTTTGTGACAACGCGGTCGTACCTCATATTCTGAGGTTGTGCCCAGCAACTCAACGTAACTTCATCCAACTTGCCCTACGGCCCTTCTCGACTTAACTCGCAACAGCCCAAGTCTAACTAATGCATACTCTATGCCAAACTTAACACACGATGCCATATCCCGTGCCGAAGCACGCTGCCTTCACTGTAGCCAAATATTATGCCCAGACATTGTGTCTTCTAACTGTATACACATTCAACTCAACTCAATCCAAAAGTACACACGCGGATTGTCGCCCGTGCCGACACATCTATATAAAAGGTCACTGGCATTAACTAGCCATCGTGGACATAGTCTGGTAAACGGGATCCTTGTACCGCAGGTAGCAATCCCTGATGCAAGTCCCCGAACTACCAATTGCCTATTACCCAGCTCGGCTATAATCTGTTCTTCCTAGGCCGGATCGGTCCCTGGCCCAAAGTTGCCGATCTGAAGAATCATCGTCCTAGTCGACAAGTTGTCCATGACCACGCGCTACGCTAACTTCTAGACCTAACGTAATTGCATGGTCTCATCTATTGGCACATTATTATTTTGATATATTAACAGCATCTTCGTAGTTTAGTTTACTATGTCTTCAGATTCATATATTCTCAGAAGCTCTACTACATAAAGTCTATCCTTTCAAGTGCTACCGTCCTTTGCATTGAAGACTGAAGCAGATACCGGCGCTCCTTGCATAGACGGCTTCCTATACTGCTTAAAGATTTTGAGTCTGTATAAGGTCTAGGTATATCTGTAAACACTTAAGCTTGGATGATAAACTAAAAGTGTAAGTCAAAAATCAATATCTTACAGAACGGCATACCGGTGATATGCTCCGGCATACCGACGGTATACAGTTTTTATCGTCCACTAACTTTCTGTGAAAAATTGTCGACATACCGACGGTATGCTCCGGCATACCGGCGGTATACCGTTTTGTGGACCACAAAATGTTCTGTGACAAAACGTCGGCATACCGACGGTATGCTCCGGCATACCGAAGGTATACCGTTTTGTTTGCCTAAAAACGTTCTGTGATAAAACGTCGGTATACCGACGGTATACCGCGGCATGCCGACGGTATACCGGGCTTCCAAAAGATATTAATATGACCGTTACTGGTTGACAGGTATACCGACGGTGTCACCATCAAAAGATAGTAATAGAGGATTGACAATCTATTACTTGCATGTTTACTTGTTTTGGTGATATTATTAATCCTCTCTCTTCTCTTGGTAAGGAATATCCTGCTCATGAAAAGATCAGAAAAATTCTTAGAGGATTGACAAAAGTTTGGAGTCCTAAAGCTACCGTAATCATTGAGGGGAACGACCTGACAATCATGAACCTTGAGACCCTCATGGGTAAGCTAATGACTCATGAACTCGATATGAAGGATCAAGAGGAATCCTCCATACAAGAGAAGGAGAAGGAGAAGACCAAAGAGAATGAGAAGTCTCTTGCTCTCAAAGTTACAAAGTCCTACTCCAAGGATAGCTCCGACGACAATGAGTCGGACGACGATGAAGAAATAGCTCTCACAGCTAAGCACTTTCGGAAGTTCCTCAAATTCAACAAAGCCAACCGCTTTAGACGGGACAATGAGGAAGATCCGGCGTGTTATCAATGCAGAAGACCCGGACACATCAAGAGGGACTGTTCGATGATAAGAAAAGACTCAAGCAAGTACGAGAAGCCTAGCAAGGGAAGCTCGTCCTCCAGGAAATTTGCCAACACAAGCATTTGGTGTGAGAGTGAAGCAAGCGACTCCGACAACGACAAAGAGTGCAAACACAATGCCAACGTTTGTCTCATGGCAACCGATGAGGTACTTGATGATCTCTCCTTAAATACTCTTACTTATGATGACTTGGAGAAAGCTTTCCTTGAATTGCATGAAGAGCACAAAGGTGTTAGGAATAAATACAAAAAATCTCTAAAAAAAGGTTGATGCTCTTCAACTTGAAGTAGAAAGACTCTCAAGCATCATTATTGATGTAAAGGGAAAATCTTCTGCTTCTGACACTGATGAGATAGAGTCGTTGCGACTCAAATTTCAAGAATCCCTTGTCACCATCAAGAAAAAGGATGATTAAATTCAATGAGAAGAGCTTATGAATTTGCTATGCATAAGGTTCAAGATGCTAATAGGAGAGAATATGATACTTCTATTAAGTATAATGATCTTCTTGTACAGAGTAAGAAACTAGATAATAAGAACACTACTCACATGCATACTCCAAGACACCTCTACACTCATCACAATGCTAGGCATACTTCTTACATGAACACTACACACAAATCCTTTTCTAACACAAGAAAAGGACCATTTGTTAAGAAAAACACTTCGCATCATGCTTTTTATTATCATCATCATAATACTAATGTTAGAACTCCTAGCACTAGAGATTCACATATGCATGATACTCACACATCTTCTTCTAAATCCTCTATCATTTGCAACTACTGTAGCTTGCTTGGACACAC
Organism: Iris pallida; assembly: GCA_029216955.1. Taxonomy (NCBI): domain Eukaryota; kingdom Viridiplantae; phylum Streptophyta; class Magnoliopsida; order Asparagales; family Iridaceae; genus Iris; species Iris pallida. The sequence goes on along the minus strand of JANAVB010028820.1, from coordinate 6,556,902 downwards.
GCCCAATTTTTGTCATACAAGGAAACTTGTTGATAAGAAAGTTTTTAAGTGGGTTCCTAAGACTAAAACTCAAGGACCCATACAATCATGGGTACCAAAATATTCATCTTCAACTTATATTGTAGGTGAAGAGTCTTTCTCATGCTAGAAGCAAGTGGATTCTCGATAGCGGTTGTTCACGGCACATGACCGGGGATGCTTCATTATTTACAACGCTATCGATGAAGAAGGAAGGATACATCTCCTTTGGTAACAATCTTAAAGGTCACATTATAGGAAATGGTAATATCGGTTCCCCTCCTTATCCTTGTATTAAGAATGTGTGTCTTGTTACTAATCTTAAACACATTCTTCTTAGTATTAGTCATCTTACCAATAATGGTTATGATATCAAGTTTGTTAAGCTCAAATGTTTCATTACCGATAGTTCAAGTGGATCTATTGTTTATGAAGGCATTAGAGAAAATAATATCTATGTTTTATATCTTGTCGAAGACACTAATAATGACAGGTGCTTAGTTGCTAAGAACGATAAAAGTTGGCTTTGGCATATGAGGCTCAGACACGCCAACATGGATACCATCTCTCGTCTTGCTACCAAGAAGATCGTAAGAGGACTCCCAAGTATCCCGTTCAAAAAGGATATGGTGTGTGAAGAATGCGAGAAGAGTAAGTTGACCAAGTCATCCTTCAAATCTATCAACTCTGTGAGTACCTCTAGACCTCTTCAACTTATTCATATGGATCTTTTTGGTCCTACTAGAGTTACTAGTCTTGGAGGCAAGCTTTATGCTTTTGTTTTGGTTGATAATTTTTCGAGATTACTTGGGTTATTTTTCTTGCTTGCAAAAGTGATACTTTTCGTGAATTTGTTGCTTTTTGTAAACGTGTTCAAAATGAGAAAGGTTTTTCTATTAACAAGATTAGAAGTGATCATGGAGGAGAATTTGACAATGCCGATTTCAAAAGATTTTGTGAAAAGAACAGTTTTGGACATGATTTTGCTTGTCCACGAACTCCTCAACAAAATGGTGTTGTGGAGAGAAAGAATAGAACCCTTGGCGATATGGCCCGGGTTATGTTAAACCAATATAAGCTCCCCCAATACTTTTGGACGGAAGCCGTTAACACGGCATGTCATGTTATAAATAGGGTCTTGATTAGACCTATTTCTAAGAAGACTCCTTATGAGCTTTAGTTTGACAAAATTTCCTCTATTGAATATTTTAAAGTTTTTGGTTGTAATTGTTTTATTTTGAACATCAAGGATAACCTAGGCAAGTTTGAAGAAAAAGCCTATGAAAGAATATTCCTTGGATACTCTACTCATAGTAAAGGTTTTCGTGTTTTTAATAAAAGAAGTCTTATTGTCGAAGAGTCAATCAATGTCTCTTTTAATGAACTTAACTCTTCTACATTCACCTCTTCCGATGATATTGATGACATCTCGTTCGGGTTGGAGAACTCCTCTATTGGAGATCGTCCTTCTTCATCTAAAAATGAAGTTGTGACTCCTCTAACAAAAGACTCTCCACCTCTCGAGCCTCCTCAAAAGGATCTCCCACTACCAAAATAAGCCATATCAGCGACGAAAATAGCGACTCCAACTTAAAACATTGCTAATATTTCTGGAATTAGCGACGCCAAAAATAAGCATCATAATACGTCGTTGATAGCGAAAAACAGCGACATATTACGATTACCTTTAGTGTAATAAAAACCAACGTCGTTGATTTGTCGGAAAACGTCGATAGTTTTATTGGTTCAGCGACGTTTAGCGTCGCATAGCTAATGGCGTCGCCGAATATTAAAGGAAAGTCGACGCTTTGCGACGTATTTACGGACGTCGCTAAATTGCTGGTAAATAGGGTTTCTTCGGTTCGACTTTTCATTTCTCCCTCTCACCAAATTTTTGTTCCCGCCCCTCTTCCCCCGACCTCGACGACAGCCCGACCCCCTTCCCTCCGGCACCGCTCATCCTCCTCCTCCACCGCGAGCCCCTTCTCCTCCCTCCGGCGAGCCCCTTCTCCTCCTCCTCCTCCTCCTCCACCGCGAGCCCCTTCTCCTCCTCCACCGCGAGATCCTCCTCCTCCACCACCGAACTTGTCCTCCTCCTCCTCCTCTACCACCGTGAGGAGACTGAAGATAAACCCTAACCCTAATTGAGGTGTTTTTCGTGTCCAAAATGGACACGGAGACACATTACGACCATGTGTTCACTGATACAGTGTGTTCGTGAGGTTTTGGACACTTTGTGTCCATTTGTTGGACACGTGGACACCCCCAAGCATGCATATATATGTATTTCACCTCTGTATACTTAATCTCCTACTTACACTTGTGTATTTTCGTATTAATTTGGATTTGCATATTGGGTTTGGGTTTCGATATAGTGTTTGATACATTGTTTCACCTTGCAACATTCCTACACTTAGAGACGTTTAGTACACAACTAATTATTTTATCCTAGTTCGCAAGTGTACTTTTGGGTAATCTAGGTATATTAGTTTACCAATATCCCCAATGGCCGGAGATTTTAAGGATCACTGTATTGCAAAAAATGATAGCAACACCTATGTAGTTATATATCAATTTATTTGTTTTATGTTATCAATTTATCTGTTTTATCCGCTGCAAAACTTTTACAAAAATAACTATTTTATAAATATACACGAGTACGACTTGTACAGTGCAACATAGACTTGTACGATATCACGTCCGTGGCGACTTATTGATTCGACGGAATCGAAGCGAATAAGTATGATTAGATTGTTGTAGAGGGTTGATGTTACTAAAGAGAAATACAATCTGTTTGTTCTAGAGGGTTGATGTTACTAAAGAGAAATACAATTTGTTTGTTGTAATGGGTTGATAGTATTATTCAAACACCTCTGAAATCCAAGAGTCATCAGGGTACACTAGAGGTCTCTCTCCACTGTAATAGAATTGGTTTTAGTTATGATGTATAGGTGTGTATTGGACACAAAGCAGAAAGGACAGGACGAGAAGAACTCCATATACATATTTTGGTGAGTGTCTTTGCCTAATACAAGTTTGACACTAACCAGTTTGAAGCATCTTTGTGCTTCCTAGGTTTAAGTTGGGGCTCACATAAGTACAACAAGAAGTAAAAGAGAAAGGAAATGTTAGTTAATATAAGTTGTCATTATATAGAAGCCTTCTATATCCGTCCTACATCTGGAACTATGCACAAACCAAGAACTATCACTGGAGTATAGGAAGATTAATAAAATTTCACTAAACCCCTAGTTCTCTTTATTGTTGAAGTATATGAACCAATTAGTCAACATCTATTTGTTGAAGTATGGTACTCCATTCTTCGTAAGTTCTAGCTATATATGTCTCAAGATCCAATACTCAAAAATTCCAAGAAGAAGAAGAAGAAAAGAATAAAATGACATCGCTCAACACCCTATGACAACTCCATGAATAAGTAGACGATCCTCCATACAAGTCTTCCTTCATCTATTGTCTTAAAGTGTGAGTTCTACAGTATGGTTCTCTTTGTAGAATTGTGTCTTATTTTAGACAACAAGGGTTTCCTATTTTTATAGGTAACATGGCAAAATGTGTAAGAAAACATATAGGTGTGTATTTGTGTTTGAAAGGGAGTGTTACAAGAGTAAGGCGTGAGCATGTGTTAGTATTTTGAGCTGTAAGAGTGTTTGTTCTATTGAGGTTAGTACCAACTGTATTTTGTCTCCAGCTCCAGCTCCATTTGCATTAATCAACGGTACGACATGGTGATCAGGACATAGTCCCTGCAGCTATTCAACTGGCGAGGCAGAAACTATGTAGCCGTAGATAAAGTTGACTGTCATCCGACCCTCATCCCTCGGCAATGATGATACGACAACCTATCACTATATCTTATATAGTAGTAGATGATGTCTTAGTATTATATTATGTGAGTTCATCTTGATTCTGTTACATTCTTCAGATACTATATACGATAAGAACATATACTACACCATATGTACAGAACATAGATGATTCACACTAATGTATGCTAGAATGAATCTTGGGCTGTGTTCTGAGCCATCCGTTCTCACACTTGGCAAAAAATCAATTTTTTTATACTTTATCTGCTTTCGAAAACGTACTCAAATGACATGATGGTTCCTTTAGTTAGCTTGCATATGTTACAATTATATTATTTGTGACTATCGATCTTACCAGATGGCACCCATGACCCGAGGAGCGGCACGTCGTTTGAGGGAAACAGTGAATGCTGAGGTGGCTCCTCCTACAGTTAAGGAGAAAGTGGCACCGGTTGCTAGTGAGACCGGGAGTTCTATTCATCCAGCACCGGTAGCTAGTGAGATCGGGAGTTCTATTCGTGCAACACTTGCAAGGGACGACATCTCTCCTCACGCCAAAGATCTCACTTTTTTGAGGTGGTTGCGTGATCGTGTCACTGAGCGTTTACGTGGGCTGCGTGGTTCTCATTAGCTATTAGTACTTATTTGTATTGGACTATTTGTATTGGGTTGTTTTTGTATTAGACTATTTGTATTGGACTACATATATGAATTAGTAATGTGTCAATCTCTGGATTGTATTGGACTACGACATGGTGATCAGGACATAGTCCCTACAACCATTCGACTGGCGAGGCAGAAACTATGTATCCGTAGATAAAGTTGACTGTCCTCCGACCCTTATTCCTCGGTAATGATGATACGACAACCAACCAGAGAGGATACTCTGAGAGATCCATCTGAGTAACACGTATACTCTGAGAGATCACCTTTACAAGAATGATATCAGTAGTGGGATTGATTGTTGGAGGAGATATTTGTAGAAGCATGGAAAATAATAAAGAAAGAGCCATGCGGCCAATAAACCCCATGCGGTTCAGAATGCCCATACGGCTCAGAGGACCCATGCGGCTTAACGAACCTATGCGGCACTATAATCTCCATGCGGCTCAGAAGAGAAGACACGTGGCCTGCAAACAGTTCTTCCCTCTGCACTATACTGCATTAATTGCTTGGACGACTGACCACTCTGACGAAAATGACAGGCCTGACATAAAGAGGCAATTATGACTCTGTCATAATGACAGAATCCTAGGAAATCAAAGAAAATCTCTGGCACAACCCCCCAAGATCCAGAAAATGCCATGCAGCCTAGACACGTGGACAGTCATATGCGGCTCGAGCGGAGACTCCCCATGCGGCTCAGGCTGAAATCGTCCTATGCGGCCCAGATCGAAACAACCCTATGCGGCTCAAGCAGATGCAGCCTTATGCGGCTCACAAGGATCATCTCCATGCGGCTCAGATTATCATACGGTTTGGAGATTCAGAGGCCACTCTCCAGGCAGCCCTGCCACGTGGCCAAGCGTATGCGGCTCAACCCTTATGCGGCACATCCCTTATGCGGCTCAATCCTCATGCGGCTCAGTGACTCCCAGACACGTTTCATAAAGCCTATCATTTTCCCAGATTTACTACAATCAAAGATTGGGTCAAATCTCAATAATCTGGGACACGTAGCAGGAGAATGAATTAAATTTATTCATTCAGATTCGCATACATCAACAAATCATCTTCACGAAAATTTATTCCAATCAGCATTAATTACTGATAGGATTTGGTGCAATCTACACTAAATGGCCCAGATTCATCACACTCGAGATTAATGGCCCAGATTGATCAATCAACAGGCCGCCGTCACTCTAAGAGGCAATCATTGCAAACCCTAATGATGGCATTCCCTCTTTATAAATAGTGAGGTTCCATTCCCTTACAAAAGAGGACTTTTCGAGATCAGAGAGAGCACCACATACTTGGAGAGAAAAAGCAGAGAGAGAGCGAAGAGAGCATTTCTTCAACGCCAAGCAATCTTCTGGAGCCAAGGCTGCATACCGATCGTCCAAGGAGTAAGGCAGAGCGGCCGTCTCTTTCCCGAGCCTCTATCGTCACCCCCCAGAATCTAAAATAAACAATTGTACTTAGAATGTTATACCTAGGCTTTCATCCCTAGGCTTTCTTTGTACAAGCGAGTTTGTAACGTGAAGTAAAAGTCCAGTCCTCCGATAATTGTTCTGCTCTTTTATATTTTATGGCAAACACGATGGCGACTCTTCTGGGGACAAACTTCTCCACGGCTGAGGAGTTGGTGACGCAATCGGATGCAGCCAAACTTGGCTCCATGCAACAGAAGATGGTCGTCCCCTTCGACTAACAGGCGTTTGAAGAGATGCTCTCCGAAGGAAGTGCCAGCCCGATCCAGAAGCGAACCCGTACAAAGAAAGCTCGCTGCGAGTGGAGGCCAAAATTATTTGCTCCTCCATAAGCTCTGGACGGGGTACTCTCTGCTACCCAAGACGGCGAAGGCGACGCTCATACGGCTCCACTTCGAGCCGTAGAGAACTCTGCTGTCCCCAAGTCCGGCAGAGGAAAGCACTACGATGCTGGACTTGCAGGGACAAAGAGCGACTCTATGCGCCCCAAGAAGAAGCCGAGCACTCCTGTGGCCAAATCCACCAACCACATGCAGGAGGCTCATGCGGGTGGATCTACCAGCCGCATAAAGAAAGTCTATGCGGCCAGATCAACCAGCCGCATGAAGTAAACTCATGCGGCTGAGACTCCCAGCTGCATGAAGAAAGCCTATGCGGCTACGTCTGCCAGCCGCATGAAGATTGTTGAGGACGGTAGCATGACGCGTACCCCGCGCGGCTCTGTCTTCGACCGCCTGTCTTATGGTCCTGATCTCTTGTGCTCCCAAGAAGAAAGGTCTGACTCTCTCCAACATCACCTAGAATCTTCCTACTATGTGCCTTTACGCACTAGAGTGAAGAAGTCTAGGGCAGCGTGAGCTTGGCACGCTCGGTCCGCTGATCCTGTCTCTGATCATCTGAGCGTCCCGCATACCGTTATGCGGGCCTCAGATGGGAAGTTGTACAGAACCACTCGAGTCCAGCCCCCTGTGGCAAACGGACAGAGAAGTGCACAAAAGTCTTCCAAAATCCAGGGAGCAAGCATGGTCGATCCAGACCAGTCTGACTTGCGTGAGGCCATCCTCCACAAACGCAAGGAAAGAGAAGACGCATCGGGGTGCAAAAAGTCCTCCCACGAACGTCACTGCACCCAAGTCATCGTCAACTGCTGCTGCAATAATGCGACGGTACGAGAAGACCGGCAGTCTGCCTTTCAAAGACTGCAACAGCCATCTTCAGAAGACGAGGTACTTCCCGTCGTCTCCTGCAACTCTGCCCGGAAAGTCCCCGTTGATGGAAGAGGGAAGAGACAAATGTTCCCAGCCCGAAGATTTCAACCACTTCGACTAAAAGACTGTCGTCTAAGCGGGTGCCCACCACCGAAGTTTTCCAAGGTACTCGCTCTAAGACGAAATCTGCTACAAAGGAAGATTCGTCGTCCACAATGCAGGGGTTGCTGGGACTGGGGGTAGCACCCTTCTGAGCCTCCATAACAATTCGATGTTCCAAGAAGACAAGTCAGGGGAGATAACTCTCCCGTCAGATTCAGCAAACCCTGACGTCCCCAAGAACGTCCACAATTCCCAAGACGAGGAGAACTCGGAGACTGGGGGTACTGTTTCTTCCGAATCTGAGCCAGAAGAGAACATACCCACATGTCCCGATGACTTCTCACTACAGGGGTACGATTCGGAGGGCGCTTCCTCCACCGCTCCGTCCATCTCCCCTCACGTAAAGACGGTATTCATGACAGACAGTTGCCAAGGAGGTTCCAGTGATCGCCAACGTATCGATAGTCTCGAAGCCATATTGCTTGCTTTAGTCAAGTCTGTAGACGAGATTAAAGCAGCCCTTCCAACTCTGCAAGGAGGGACGCCCGGCCAAACAAGCACGGGTCCTGCGGTCAATACAGACTCGAATTCGGCGGCACCAAACCCGGGCAACGATCCTCCCGAAACAACGGCCCCCACCGCCGTGGACGAAGCCCGCGAAGCAAGAAGAGAGGTCCAGGAGCTCCGAGCCATGTTTCACGCTCGAAAAAACTCTCAAGACCTCAGAATACGGCAACCGTACCCTGCTGCCTGGAGGGACGTTCCATTCCCACCAAGATATAAGCCATTCAATATCAATTCTTATGATGGCAAGACCTCAGCAAGTCGGTACATCACCTACTTCGAGGTCACCACCGACCATCTTCCCCATGACGATGCCATTCTCACACGATTATTCATCGGGGCATTGGAATGGGTCGCCTTCGACTGGTACCGCAATCTGCCAGACAACTACATCCACTCCTTCGTCGGCTTCAAGTGCATGTTCTTGGAGAGATTTTATGAGGTAGGGCAGGACATCACAATATCCACCCTCATGGACGTCGTCCAAGGGGAGAAAGAGCTAACAAGAAACTATATCGAGCAGTTTTGCCAAACCGCAATGAAGCTGCCATCTTGAAATCCGGATTCCTCCTTGATTGAGAACTGCCAAAAGAGATTGCTCCCAACAATCAGTCTCTGGATGGGCGAAAGTCAATTCAAGGACTGGAAGACGTTCATCATCAGTGCCACAAGTGCCGAAGAACGGTTGAAGAAGGCTCGCCAATTGGGACTGCACATCTCGGACGGAGAGAATAAGGGCAAGTGTCCTAACAACGACAATGGAGGTAGCCCCTCCAACAATCAGGACAACAGGGGTAAGCAGGCTATGGTGGCCGACACCGTACAGAAACCTGAGCCAAAGCCAGCAGACAAACAATGGCCCCAAATTACTTACTCCTTCGAAGACGGTCACATCAAGCCCATCTTGGATATGCTCATACAAGGAGACAGAATTCAGCTTCCTCCACCAAGACGGGAACCGCAGCAGGCAGACATGGAGAACCCGAAGTACTGTCATTACCATCGTTATGTCTACCATGCCACACACGACTGCTACCAGCTAAAACGGTACATCCAAAATCTCATCAATTCGAACGCACTGGCCATCGATTTCGAAGAGGTAACAGTAGCAGCCAATATGGTGTCAGTACAATTCGGCAGCTTCCCTCCAACGGAAACTCAAGACGGTGTGGTCCCCATCCCTCTAGCGGCAATGGAGATTGCTAATCTTCCAACTCCCCGAGATCAGGCTGCTGGTCTAGTGCCCCTCACCACATCACGAAGGAAGGTCATGTGGATCCATCCAGACTTGGTATCGGAAGTCACTCGGCCCACATTATCTTTCATCTGTAAAAAGAAGAGTGGAAAAGTCAGGTCCTATCGCACAATCTCGGCGGACATCGAAGAAGCTACAGCCGTCGTCACTCGGTCTGGGGCACAATCCCAACCTATGGCTGACAACCCAACTGAAGATCATCAGCCCGCCACAACCGACGCTCCGGGACCGGCTCAGCCTCCGACGACCAATAAGCCTAGGCCGAAGGAGGCTCGCTTTGACAAATCCCTCCGGAAAGAGGCATCACAGGGGCTGGAGAAGCCCTACAACTTCGACATCTTAGCACAATTGGCCAACACACTGGCCAAGTAGTCATTATACGAGCTTCTGAGACTCTCCAAGGATGTTCGTGCGGCTTTGAGCGACGCACTCCAAAATGCCGATGCATACCTGGCTCAGGTCAACCTCACGGGAGAGAATCTGCCTGCAGATCTCCAAGACAGCGCCTGTACGGGAGCGATACCCAATATTGCCTTCCTCCCGAGGATATCGCTTCATACTCGCAATCACAGATTACTTCTCCAAATGGACGGAAGCTGTCCCGCTTGCAGAAGTCAAAACTTCGAACGTGATCAGCTTCCTCAAACATCACGTCATCTATCGCGTTGGACTGCCCCGAAGGATCATCCACGACAATGGTCCGCAGTTTGCAAGCCACGCCTTCTATCGGTTTTGCGATAAACACCGCATCCAGAATTTTGCTTCGACACCATACAATCCAGCAGCAAACGGGTTGGCAGAGGCATTCAACAAAACAATCATCAAACTCCTCAAAAAGTTTGTCTCTTCCAACAAATGCGACTGGAACGAGAAGCTCGGTGAATATTTATGGGCGTACCGTACTACAATCCGAACAGCTACCGGGAACACACCATTCTCCCTAGTGTACGAGAGTGAGGCAGTTCTTCCATTAGAGACTCAAATACCCTCACTCCGCGTCGCCCTCACATATCTATTGACGGCGGATAATAACTACCGTCGCCGACTACAAGAGTTAGAGGCCTTAGATGAAAAGCGCCTCCTAGCTCAGCAAAGAATCGAGCTTTACCAAGCACGCATCTCTGGGGCCTTCAACAAGAAGGTTAAGGTCAGAACATTCCAGGTGGGCGATCTCGTTCTGGCAGACCGGAGACCGATGGTCATGACTCACAAGACCGCCGACAAGTTCCAGCCAAAATGGGAAGGCCCATTTATCATTGAGGCCGTATTCTTCAACGGTGCTTACCGCCTCGTAAAATAGAATGGAGATTTGCTCTTGTTGCCCGTCAACGACAAGTTCCTGAAGAAATATTATGTCTAAACGACATTTTTCAGATCATCGAGTCACGTGCCCGTTGGTACCGCTGAACTCACCCTCATAATTCTCCAAATTTTTGAGTCACGTGCCCGCTGGTACCGCTGAACTCGCCCTCACAATTTTCTAGATCATTGAGTCACGTATCCGCTGGTATCGTTGAACTCACACTCACCATTCTCCAGATTCCCGAGTCATGTACCCTCTCGTGCCGTTGAACTCACATCCACAACATCCCAGATTATCGAGTCATGTGCCCGCTGGTGCCACTGAACTCACACTTTCACAATATCGAGTCATGTACCCGCTGGTGCCTCTGAACCCACATCCCGGTCACTCTTTCAGATAGTAAGTCATGTATGATAATACCCCTGAACTTTTTTCCTGGAAGAGATCCTCCCTCATGATCTAATACTCGTACTCCAGTGCACAAAAAGGGTAATCGATCCACAAATTTCTAAAACGGCCATGTCCTCATTACCTCTGAGTCGTTTCACTTCTGCCAAAAACAAATCACCCCCTACATAGAACTTCCATGTCCTCATAACCTCTGAGTCGTTCTATGTACCCCCTCTTCATTGAGCCCACTCCTGTCATGTCCTTATTACCTCTGAGCAGGGAGGCCCCGTCAAAGAGACTCTTATGCTCACCATGTCCTTAGTACCTCTGAGTAAGTATGTTCGTTCCTTTTAACTTGTTGCCCATATCCAAAACTAGGGTACGTTAGGGGCAATGGGTCCATGCAAAATGTCCCAATAAGATGATTATTATAAGGCAAAAGAGTGAAGCAAAAATATTCCATTCATTCAGAAATCGGTTACATCCACACGACTACAAGCAAGTCAAAACAGTTCTTCATGCAGACAAGAAGAAAAGCAAAACAAAACAAATACTACAGATAGACACCTACGAGAAGTCTCTAAACCCTAGTCGCAGAAGCGCGCATACCACTCCCTCAACCACCTTACATATGAAGGATGCAATTGAAGAAGATCCTCGTCCCGGATAGGAGAATCAGAATTCCCAGCGCTGCCACCCTCAGCAGTCTCGACAGTGGGGAGGATGTCGTCCCTCTCAGGCGCCGGTTCTTCTTTTATCGCCTCCTCTTTAACAGAGGAAGGCCCCTGATTGATGACAGGAGGCGGCGGCTCCTCTGTCACTGCAATCTCAGCATTCGGTAGAGACACTACAGGAACCAAATACGAAAAAATGACGATGAATGAGGAAAACAGTCAGAAGATATTCAGAGATGTTCATGCGGCCTATTTAAGACAATTTTTTTTATGCGGCTCGGACATGGAATATACCCTATGCGGCTCATGGGACGTGTATGCGGACTATGTAATTTGAAAAGCTCACATCAAATGATTATGCACGAAGCATGCAGCAGAGCAGCCTCTGTTAGGATTTCAAAGTACCCGATCTTCTACACAGTCCTTACCTTCGATGGCAACATAAACGTCAAGACGAACGGGGGGTGCGGTAGTCGAAGACGAAGCCGATTTCCTACTCTTCGCCACAGCCTTCTTCACCGCCTTGGAAGCCCTATGTGCCATCGTTGTCTGTCGGTCAGAAGAAGAAAACAAGACAGAAATCTCAGTCAAGAAGATTCTAAGAGAGAAGTCCCCCCAAATACCCTTCTATTTATAAAGAAAGGAGGACCACAGACCGACGCCTCGTACAACGAAGTCGATTCTTCGGCTATCGAGACAAACTAGCTAAGTAAAGATCAGAAAACTCTTGGGATCCTGTCCCGAAAAGATTTGCATGCATGACATAATGACGTGGCAAAGAACTATGCGGCTGAGACACCCCTGCTGTTCAAAACTCTCTGCGGCTAAGCCATCCATGCGGCTGAAACTTCCATGCGTCCAAAACATCTATGCGGCTAGGACCTCATATGCGGCTAGAAGAGCTTCCACACGGCCATGCTTCTTAGTCAAAGTATTTCAATTTTGTAAATTGAAAACTTTGAAGGGGGTCTTGTAGAAGCATGGAAAATAATAAAGAAAGAGACATACGGCCAGGAAACCCCATGCGGTTCAGAACGCCCATGCGGCTCAGAGGACCCATGCGGCTCAACGAACCTATGCAGCTCTATGATCTCCATGCGGCTCAGAAGAGAAGACACGTGGCTTGCAAACAGTTCTCCCCTCCGCACTATACTGCATTAATTGCTTGGACGGATGACCACTCTGACGAAAACGACAAACCTGACATAAAGAGACAATTATGACTCTGTCATAATGACAGAATCCTAGGAAATCAAAGAAAATCTCTGGCACAACCCACCAAGATCCAGAAAATGCCATGCAGCCTAGACACGTGGACAGTCATATGCGGCTCGAGCGGAGACTCCCCATGCGGCTCAGGCTGAAATCATCCTATGCGGCCCAGATCGAAACAACCCTATGCGGCTCAAGCAGATGCAGCCCTATGCGGCTCACAAGGATCATCTCCATGCGGCTCAAATTATCATACGGTTCGGAGATTCAGAGGCCACTCCCCAGGCAGCCCTGCCACGTGGCCAGGCGTATGCGGCTCAACCCTCATACGGCTCATCCCTTATACGGCTCAATCCTCATACGGCTCAGTGACTCCCAGACACATGTCATAAAGCCAATCAATTTCCCAGATTTACTACAATCAAAGATTGGGTCAAATCTCAATAATCTGGGACACGTGGTAGGAGAATGAATTAAATTTATTCATTCAGATTCGCAGACATCAGCAAATCATCTTCACGGATATTTATTCCAATCAGCATTAATTACTGATAGGATTTGGTGCAATCTACACTAAATGGCCCAGATTCATTACACTCGAGATTAATGGCCCAGATTGATCAATCAACAGGCCGCCGCCACTCTAAGAGGCCATTGCAAACCCTAATGAGGGCATTCCCTATTTATAAATAGCGAGGTGCCATTTCCTTACAAAAGAGGACTTTTCGAGATCAGAGAGAGCACCACATACTTGGAGAGAAAAAGCAGAGGGAGAGCGAAGAGAGCATTTCTTCAACGCCAAGCAATCTTCAGGAGCCAAGGCTGCATACCGATCGTCCAAGGAGTAAGGCAGAGCGGCCGTCGCTTTCCCGAGCCTCTATCGTCACCCCCCCAGAATCTAAAATAAACAATTGTACTTAGACTGTTGTACCTAGGCTTTCGTCCCTAGTCTTTCTTTGTACAAGCGAGTTTGTAACGTGAAGTAAAAGTCCAGTCCTCCGATAATTGTTCTGCTCTTTTATATTTCATGTCAAACAATATTATCAGAGTATACGTCCTACTCATATGGGTCTCTCACCGTTACTATTTTTTTCTGACGGCATGGTGGATGTGCTCCCTCAACAGATTCTTGCTTCGAGCTAAAACTTTGCCCTGGAGCTCAAGTGGACATCCTTCGTGTAGAGCTCGAATGAGAGGTTCCTGACAGCATGGTGGTCTCCTTTGTCAAAGTATCCGTGCTCATCCCATATTGGTTGCGGAACGAGTACAGATACTTTAACAAAGGAGAACACCATGCTGTCAGGAACCTCTCACTCGAGCTCTACACGAAGGATGTCCACTTGAGCTTCGGGACAAAGTTTTGGCTCAGAGCAAGAATCTGTTGACGGAGCACATCCACCATGCTGTCAGAAAAAAATAGTAACGGTAAGAGACACATCTGAGTAGGACGTATACTTTGATAATATCTCCTCCAACACTCAATCCTACTACTGATATCATTCTTGTAAAGGTGATCTCTCAGAGTATACTTCCTACTCAGATCTCAGAGTATCCTCTCCGGTTGGGTTATGTTCTGAGCCAACCGTTCTCACACTTAAAATACATATGAATTAGAACTGTGTTTTGTATTTTCGACGAACCCAGGGATTGGATTATGTATTTTGTATTTTGGTTTCTGTATTTTGGTTTCTGTATTTTGGCTCCAGCTCTAGCTCCATTTGCATTAATCTACGGTACGACATGGTGATCAGGACATAGTCCCTGCAGCCATTTGACTAGCGAGACAGAAACTATGTAGCCGTAGATAAAGTTGACTATCCTCCGACCCTCATCCCTCGGCAATGATGATATGACAACCTATCAGAATCCTTGACTCTCTTTCGCTTCTTGGATGATGACCCAGCTTCCAATCTCTCATTTTCCTCCGGATCCACTCTACTCCCAATCTTTTCCTCTTTTATATACGGATCTACAGAATCAATACCATCCAAGAAAGACAAAATTGAATCAGCATTCTCTTCCGGATCGTCCTCATTAAGGCATAACGGGCTGCTCAGCGTGCCCAGCTTCTTCAACTTCTCGATGGCTGCAGAGTCGAAATGGGAACGGGTCCTCTTTGCCGGCCCGGAGCTCTGACTCGCACTCGTCGCCGTGCTACCGGTTTTCTTTCCACCTCTGACGCGGGTCATAAGAAAAAAATTTTGTACCTCTTCTTCACATAAACATCATTGCCGCCTTGTACTCGAGCCTCCTCGTCTGTGACGCTATCCAACTTCTCAGTGCCTACATTGTCACTCAAATCTCCTATTCGACTCGTATCGTCCTCTTCTTCGTCTATCTTTTCGCTCCCTGTCTTGCAATTATCTGCTATCACCGCCGGCTCATTCGACTCCTTCTCCGATGACTCCGAGGAGAAGGAGGAGGAGGAGGAGGAAGACTCGGAGAAGGAGTCGAATGAGTCGACGGTGATAGCAGATAATTGCAAGACAGGGGAGATTCGAGTGACAATGTAGGCACCGAGAAGTTGGATAGCGTCACAGACGAGGAGGCTCGAGTACAAGGCGGCAATGATGTTTATGTGAAGAAGAGGTACGAAATTTCTTTTCTTATGACCCGCGTTAGAGGAGGAGAGAAAACCGGTAGCGCGGCGACGAGTGCGAGTCAGAGCTCCGGGCTGGCAAAGAGGACCCGTTCCTATTTCGACTCTGCAGCCAGCGAGAAGTTGAAGAAGCTGGACACACTGAGCAGCCCGTTATGCCTTGATGAGGACGATCCGGAAGACAATACTGATCAAGCATCTTCCTTCTCCTCTCCTCCACTATGGCTCTGGACCCATCTGCTCCTCCATACTTCCTTTCTTCTTATTTGACTCTCTCAGCCACATATGATATCCACCTCAAGTGTAGAGTCAGGAGAGAAGAAGTGGGCAGGAAGAGGAGGGGGAAGCAACACAGCCGGCGGGTTGCATTACTACATAGCAGGAAAGAGTTTGGAGGATTATGTCAAAACACACGGCTTAGAAAATTATGACATGTTAGTCTTCCGACACCGCGGTAACATGATATTCACATTATGGGTCTTTGACAAGGTGATATGTTGTGAAAACATATATCCTTATATTTCTCCTACGGATTTGAAGAAAACCTTTGTACTTCCTCCGGGTCATGCCGCCGGCTGTGCTGCTTCCCCCTCCTCTTCCTGCCCACTTCTTCTATCCCGACTCTACACTTAAGGTGGATATCATATGTGGCTGATAGATTCAAATAAGAAGAAGGAAAGTAGGGAGGAGCAGATGGGTCTAGAGCCATGGTAGAGGAGAGGAGAAGGAAGATGCTTGATCAGAACTTGAGCTGGAAAAGTTGTGACGTTGATAGCGTGAGAGAGGGAGAGAGTGAATGGAGGGAGGGAAGTGGCTGCATGCCTTTGGCTCACTCGAGCGGTATATGTCCTCCGACCCTCATCCCTCGACAATGATGATACAACAACCTATCACTATATCTTGTATAGTAGTAGATGATGTCTTAGTATTACATTATGTGAGTTCATCTTAATTCTGTTACATTCTTCAGATACTAGATACGATAAGAACATATACTACACCATATGTACAGAACATAGATGATTCACACTAATATATGCTAGAATAAATTTTGGGTTGTGTTCTGAGCCATTCGTTCCCATACTTGGCTCCTACAGCATGTAAAATAGACATTCTGAGAACTGGACATTGTGTGATTGTTGTAGACTTGGTTATAGCGACTGAAACCTGTGTACAGCGAGAAATGGATTCTGTGATTGTTTGGATCCTATTCTACAGTGAGAAATGGTTATCGTCCTATCCGATATGTATCGGCCGTATAGCTAGGATTCATATTGGCCTTATCGATTTGGCATCGGTCATATCCGATAGGTATCGGCCGTATTGGATTATTATATACCATTTCGGATTAGTATCGTCGGAAAGTAGTCGACAATGCTTCGTATTGTGAAGTGATATTGTTGTAGACTTGCTTATAGGGACTGAAATCTGTGTACAGTGAGAAATGGACATTCTGAGAACTGGACATTGTATGATTGTTGTAGACTTGGTTATAGGGACTGAAACCTGTGTACAGCGAGAAATGGACATTCTGTGATTGTTTGGATCCTATTCTACAGTGAGAAATGGTTATCTTTTTAAACTGCAGGGAGAAATGGACATTCTGTATTTTATTTTATTTTATTTTTTTGCAGATTTAGCGACGTTTACCGACGTCCTCCGACGTAAGTTTACGTCGGTAAACGTCGATAAATCTGCAATATTTTCCAGGTTACCGACGTTTACCGACGTCGATATACGTCGGAGGACGTCGGTAAACGTCGGTGCACGTCGGTAATCATCCCAGGAATTCCCAGGATTTGACCGACGTGTAGCGACTTTGAGCATGTCACTAAACTACCGACGACATGACGGTAATCGTCGGTAAAGTTACCGACGCATAGCAACGTCAAACATGTCGCTAATACAACGACGACACGACGGTAGACGTCGGTAATATACCGACGTATATATACGTCGGTACACGTCGGTATTTACGACGTTTGGCGACGTTTTGAAGATCAGCGACTTACATTTCCGCGACTAGCCCAAAACGTCGGTAATTTCGTCGCTAAATAATTTTAGCGACAAAAATTGTCGTTTTAGCGACGTCTTTAGGCGTCGCTAAAATGACTTATTCTGGTAGTGTCCCAAAAGAATAGAAATTTGTCACCAATCATCCTAAGAAACTTATCATTGGGGATCCTTCCTCCAGTATTAGCACTAGATCCTCCACTCGTGATCTTTATGCAAACGTGGCTTTTCTCTCTCAAATAGAGCCTAAAAATGTTAATGATGCTTTTCTTGATAAATTTTGGATGATAGCGATGCAAGAAGAGCTAAATCAATTTGAGCGAAATAAACTTAATGAATATGGGTTAGTGACTCGAAACAAAGCCCGATTGGTTGCTCAAGGCTATAACCAAGAGAAAGGCATTGACTACGACGAAACCTATGCTCCGGTTGCTCGTCTTGAATCCATTCGTATGCTATGTGCTTTTGCTTGCTTTAATGATTTTAAACTCTTTCAAATGGATGTTAAGAGTGCTTTTCTAAATGGTATTATTAAAAAGGAAGTTTATGTAAAACAACCTCCTAGCTTTGAAGATTTTCAATTTCCTAATCACGTGTTCAAACTCCACAAAGCCCTTTATGGACTCAAACAAGCTCCCCGTGCTTGGTATGAGCGCCTTAGCTCCTTTCTTGTTTCACACAATTTTTCTAAGGGCAAGGTTGACACAACACTCTTTATCAAATCCCATAATGGCATTCTTTTATTGGTTCAAATTTATGTCGATAACATTATTTTTTGTTCTACTAACAATACACTTTGTGTAGAATTTGATAAAGTTATGCAGGAAGAATTTGAAATGAGTATGATGGGTGAACTATCATTCTTTTTGGGATTACAAATCAAACAAGGACCCAAAGGGACCTTCATCAATCAAGCAAAATATACAAAGGATCTCCTCAAGCATTTCGAACTTGACTCATACAAATCAATGAGGACTCCTATGGCAACAACGACAAAGCTTGACAATGATGAAGATAGCACATCGGTTGACATCCGTAAGTATCGAGGTATGATTGGTAGTTTACTTTATCTAACTGCTAGCCGTCCTGATATCATGTTTAATGTATGTCTTTGTGCACGTTATCAAGCAAATCCAAAGAAATCGCACTTATGTGCCGTAAAGCGTATTTTTTGATATCTCAAAGGCACCGTGAACATGGGCCTTTGGTATCCGAAATCTTCATCCTTTGAGCTTCACGGCTTCTCGGATGCAGATTTTGTCGAATACAAGATTGACCGAAAAAGTACTAGCGGCACATGTCAATTCCTTAGAAAATTCTTGGTATCATGGTTTAGTAAGAAACAAAATTATGTTGCTCTTTCAACCACTGAGGCCGAGTATATTGCGGCCGGTTGCTGTTGTGCACAAATTCTTTGGATGTCACAAACACTTATAGATTATGGCATTTCTCATACTTGTACCCCCATTAAATGTGATAACACTAGCTCGATCAATCTCACAAAAAACCCGATTTGTCACTCACGTACGAAGCACATTGAAATTAGACACCATTTTCTTCGTGACCATCAACAAAAGGGGGATATCCGTCTTGAATTCATTGACACTACTTATCAGTTAGCCGATATTTTTACCAAATCGCTCCCAGAATATCACTTCATTTTTCTTTGCCAAGAATTAGGCATTTTAAATTTTGACTCATAGTTCTTCTCGACCGGCACACCGACGGTATACGGCAGTATACCGACGGCATGCCAATTTTGGTTCAGAATTAGGTTCTGTGCCAAAAATTGGTATACCGTCGGCATACCGACGGTATACCGGTGCGCGATGGACTGCTGTGTCATCACCAGCGCGGGCCCACCTCTCTTTCCTTCTCTCTCTTTATTCCTTATTCTCCTCATTAATACCCATCATATCAAATCAATTCTCTCTTTATTAACTACCTCCTTCTCTCCTCTTCCCCATATCATAACTTACCGTCACATTAACTACCCATCCCTTCCACTTCCCCATAACTCCTCCTTTATCTCTATTTATCTCCATCATTTCCAACCCACCCTTCCCCTTCCCAACTCCATAACCGTTCCCCTTCCCTCCTTCTACTTTAAAACCCTATTTTTATTCTTCTTCTTCCTACACTTCTCACAAAACCCTACTTCCTTCTCCACCTATCTTCTTCTCCCAATGGCTGCCCCCAAGCGTGCTCGTTCCTCCTCCGTCGCTTCGAATCCCTTCACCCCTGTGGCTCTCCCCCATGGCTACGATCAGCGGGTCTTCACCTCTCCCCTGGCTGCCGAGTCTTGGTTTCACCACTTCGTGCACCATAACGTATACAAAGGGCGCACCATTAACTGGGATCTCTTTCCAGGACATGTTTCTCTCTTCGAGGCAGCTGGACTATCCTCCCTTCTTCGGCGTCAAGTGCCTGTTTACCCCGCCGCCGTTCGTCTCTTCTACTGCAACATGATCCCGGACATAGAGAACAGAGCCATTGAGACGATGGTCAATGACTGTCATTTCCGCCTGACGGCTCGTGACCTCTCTAGCATTTTTGGCGTCCCGGACAGAGGAGAGGTTCTATCGAGCTTGGCTGATCTTCATTCTTCTTCATCGGTCTCCTTTGACGAATTCTGTGCCATTATCTATAAGGGCCCCAACCCTCCTGCTATCCCTGCTCTTTTCGCTCAACTGGAGCTGTTTTACTACGAGCTCCATAGGATTGTGTGCCACACACTCTATCATAAGGGCGAAAACTATGACGCCATCACTGGTGACGCCCTGGTATGCATGTACTACTTGTACTCGAGGAAGCTTTTCTCCTTCCCTAAGACTCTTCTCCATGCCTTCTTCGGCGTCCTACCCGCGGGGAAGTAGAATCTCTATTATGGCTCATTCATCACTCTTATTTTGGAAGCCAAGCAAATCAACCTCTCCCAATGCTACTCGGACGGCATCCCATCCTTCTTCGCTATTTCTCGCTCTCTCGGTGGTGCCTCCACATCCCGTGCCTCCTCCTTCCAAGAGCCGCCAGCTTCCACTCCTGTTGCACCCGCCTCTACTCCTCCTGCCTCCGACCGCTACATGCCGCTGACTCAGCAGCATTTCGATATACGTATGGCTCAGGCGGAGGAGCAGATGCGATCCAACACTCGTGGCCTTGGCACTCTGATTCAGTCCCGCTTCCATGACCAGGCCTATTTTATTCAGTGCACTCTTCAGGACCGGGACGCTTTTCTGGATCTGAATCTTCAGGATCCAATGTACCAGGCCTCCCACTTTTTCGATCCCAATGCCTACGGTTTCATGTACCCGGACGGCATTGATCCTTTTGGCGCTTTTCACCAGGCTCAGGATGGTGGGGATGATCCGGCTGACTAGTAGGGGTGGCTTCCTTTTGATGGTGGTGTCGAATAAATGGTGTCTTAGTTTGTTTATGTTTATGTCTTTCTCTGTCTTTTGAGGTCCTTCAGGGACCAGTGTTTGGGTGTTACTTGTTGTTTGCAGTCCTACGGGGACTTGTTATCTGTTTTTACTGTCTTGGTAACTCTCGTAGAGGAGAGTTTTTACTTAGGTCTTATGCAGTTTGTTATGGGTGTCCATGCATGTATTAAATTTTCTACTTATCTATCAATACATGCTTTTATCTATGATACTGTGCTCCACACTTATGCTATTTTTTATTATCATTATTATTTTTCCCATCTTTGACTAAGTGACAAAGGGGGAGAAAACGTATTGAGGAGGAGTTGTCTACCTACGGGGGAGTCACTCCCTGAAGATGCTATCTCTCTATTTTGTCAATTATCAAAATAGAGAAGATTGTTGGCACATTATTATTTTGATATATTAACAGCATCTTCGTAGTTTAGTTTTCTATGTCTTCAGATTCATATCTTCTCAGAAGCTCTACTACATAAAGTCTATCCTTTCAAGTGCTACCATCCTTTGCATTGAAGACTGAAGCAGATACCGACGCTCCTTGCATAGACGACTTCCTACACTGCTTAAAGATTTCGAGTCTGTACAAGGTCTAGGTATATCTGTAAACACTTAAGGCTGGATGATAAACTAAAAGCGTAAGTCAAAAATCAATATCTTACAGAACGCCATACCGACGGTATACCGTTTTTATCGTCCACAAACTTTCTGTGAAAAATTATCGGCATACCGTCGGTATGCTCCGGCATACCGACGGTATACCGTTTTGTGGACCACAAAACGTTCTGTGACAAAACGTCGGCATACCGACGGTATGCTCCGGCATACCGATGGTATACCGTTTTGTTTGCCTAAAAATGTTCTGTGATAAAACGTCGGTATACCGACGGTATACCGGGTTACAAATATTTAATTTTTGAATTACCATGACCAGCATTAATGGCAGCATTAAATGCTCCCAACGGATATTAATATGACCGTTACTGGTTGACCGGTATACCGACGATATGCCGGTGCATACCGACGGTATGTCGGTCAAGCTGTATCCAGGAGCATTAAATGCCACCTACTCTTGGTTTCTCTATAAATGAAAGCCTTCTCTCTCATGAAGCTTTCACCAACTCTTGCCATAAATTTTCCAAACAACCAAGAGCTCCACCATTAATACTCTACCAAGCTTTTAATTGTCATCCTCTCCCAAAGTGCTAGAGTATTTAAGAGTTATAATTTTCGATCTTCACGTGTTAGAAGATCAAAAAGTTCTCTTCTCATTTGTTTGAAGTTGGCGAGCCTTCGTAAGAAAACTCGTGTGTTGAAGTTGGCGAGTCTTCGGATCCAAACTCGTGTTGAAATTGGCGAGTTCTTCGGATCCAAACTTGTGTGTACTATTTGATTAAATAGTGGATTTAAGCCGGAGAGAGTTCCAAGACTGGATTGCCTCAAGCGAGGATACCAGGATACATCTTGTGTTTGATCTTCTTACTCTTTTCTTTTATTTGTCATAAATTGCTTCTTGTGCTCTAGTTATTTTTTATTTCCCTATTCACCCCCTCTAGGGTTCTACATCATCATCATCACTTAGTTACTTTGTTTTGTTTCTTCCACTTTTTACACTTTTTCGCAGAGCCCAAACCAGGGTTGCCTCGGCGACTGAACTACAGTCCCGACATATTTCCTCTCGGCAACTAACCATCGCTTAGACTTAACATTCTTTGAATTCAGGGAACGACTACTTCATAGCCTTCCAACTTAACTTGAACATAACGAGTTTTCTTAAGTATCGACAGACCGTGGCTAACTTTCTGCTGAACCAACTGTGGCTCGTGCCTTAAACCGACTCGTGTTCTACGCAACGCCATCGCCCAAGTCATACCTCATATGACGGGCCTTGGGATCGTGGAACTATTTAACTTGACAACCGCAGAATGAGCGGGCTAGCACTTGGAAGGACTTAGGTCGACCGGCATAACTTTGTCTAACTTACTCCAGCTTACAACTTAACCTGAGGGACGAGCAAAGGCTATGCCAAGCCTTGCGCAGTGGAACTGTGCACGCTTTATCGAGCGTTTATGCGGATGACGCCTATGACTTAGGCAAGTTCATAGTTTTGTGTCGAATACCAAATTTTCTTCTCCCAAGCCACGGGACGAAGGATCGAGTGCCATTTTCAAAGCACGTTGAGCCGACTTCTAAGCAGACCGTGGGACCATTTTCTATGTTCTAAGACATTCCGACCCGTCGGGATTATTCTCTTAGCTATGTGGATGTATCTCTTTTTTTTATCAAGCCTAACTTGTACAAGTTGAAAACATGCGAGTTATTAAGTGAAGGCTAAGATGAGGCAAGTTCACCGACACTATCCTACCTGACCGATGTCTTCGAACAAGCCGTTGCATGGCTAAGTTCGACGTTTCGATTCCTCCGATTGACTAAGCGGGACGGGGCACTACATCATACACCACTCAGAAAAAGTTTCATCCTTGAAACTAACTGAGTACACATATCGACTTATCACTTTACTCAACATTCAAGGACTCTCGCACACACTTACTCCTATGCGTTTCTCAAATTCGAGCCACGCTCGTGCTACCCTCAATCCTTTCTTCAAAACTTACGATCTCAAAATCCTCGTCACTTCTCCGTTCCTCAAGTCTCACTTGATTCAACGTATCACTTAGTTGGATCGTGCACATATTTTAGGCGTCCCCAAAATACATGCATTTCAGCCAAGCCTCGTGATAGCGAATCCCGCCATCACCACTCGAGTTTTATCGTGCACATATTCAAGCGTCCCTGGTATACATGCATGTCAACCGATACTCGCGAGTGGTGCCTCCACAAATCCTACCACTTCGTACTCGGACGTCTGCCTAACCGCTAGGCTATGTCTTTTCGTCAGTATTGGAATCATAGTTCCTAAACAACAATATCAACACTGACCCCATCTTAAGGTCAAACCAAATTGATAGTATGGGGTTTTCTATCCAAGCTTGCATCACTCCGATTTCTAAACTTCAAGCATAGATTTCCTACACACATTCCAACTTTCATCGCACGGGGTCCGAGTCATTCAGCAAACCATCCTATCGTAAGTTCGCTCAACCAATATTTTGATATATCAATTTCGTTCACTAACGACCCATTCTGCATAGTCTATCTCCTCAAACAGGTTTGGTATAATTCACCTATCAATCCTTCCAAGTCAAGCATGCAACGACATAATTCATCACTAAACCATAATTCATATTCTATACTCCCTAAGTCATTTATCCCAATTTACAAAATCGATCACAAGGTCATCTGACTTAATAATATGTTGCGCCCCGATCTCACGCGAGTCAGATTATCCACGGTGGACATGAATCACCATGCACGCTCCCGCGGGATAATCATCCTCATCGGGACGTAACTCTTGTTCGAGTCTAGACTAATTCATTCTCGATGCACAGATTGGACCTACTCAATCCTCAAATTTATTTCATTCATCAATCGCAAGTTCTAACATCCTCAAATTTTCTTTCACATCAAACCGACAAGTCGAGACAATCAAAGTTGCCACATCCTGATTTTTCGAGTTCGATCATTCCCGCAACATGAATCACCATGTCAGTGCTCACGCGGAACGATCGCCCCAAATCCGATGCGACGCATGTACGAGGCTAGAGTTGCACTCGCACGAGACAAGATCGTCGACGTTGTGGAACCATCAAGACACAATCATTTTCTTCCAACATTATCTCAATCAAAATCCTAAGTATAGCATCCAACCGAACAATAACACTTGTACGATCGTCATTCGTCGAGTCAGAGTACCCTCGAGTTATCGAATGTCAATCTTTGATACGCCTCAATACCATCGATGACATGCGTAACCTGACGATCTTCCTTTACAACAAATTCTGAGTCGTGCGAATGGTGCTAACATCCGACTGAATAATCTCATTGACATTCAAATTTAAGTTCGATCATTATCCCTCGATTCATTCACAACATCAATTTCCTCAAACCAAACTCACGTATCGTTCATCCGTCCATCTTAAGTCATCGACCAACGTATTTCCTCATTTCGTATCATTCCTTTCTAACTCAAATCATCGAGCAACATTCGATCCAATCTTTAAAGCCATTGCGTAACTTTAATATTCAACTTTTTATGCACGCTATCTTTCCATCGTGCTAACTTTCCATATACGATTTATATCGATTTCCTTTATCAAGTCATCCATTTGTACCCCCTAAGTTTTCCTCGATTAGATTTTACCTACTCAATCATTTTTGCATTATATACTCGTGCAATCCTCATTCCCGTGCACGTTCCGTGCACGTCAATTTCTAGGTTGTTCGAATCGACTCGTCAAAATCTTCAAGACTATATTTTGCTCAATCATATTCAATCTAAGGCTTTGCATACACGCGACGCTTGCTGATAGACTCATAGACACCCTATATCCTCAATCAATCGATCGACATTCCTGAGACTATCGCATACACCACTCAGGGATGAAGTCATTTGACAAATCTTGAAAACTATCGTTCGTATCAAAATCGGCTTCTTCGAATCCCGTTCAAACTATTCCTCAAATTTCAAGCACGCTCATCTATATCGCATAAACATTATCGTCGCTCGATAGCACTCTATCGATAGTCACTCTAAGTGTAGTTTCGTTCCCGACCGAGCGGTACTCAATATCGCTCGCAACTCGTTTGCACCATAGAGTCTAGGTGCGTGACCCGCGGCACAACTTAGCCAAAAGGCCGTGTGCATAACCATCCCGCATGGACTATACTCCGAGTTTGTACGCTTATTTGCTAATGTCGATGTAGGACTTGTTAGGCACGCACGCGACTTGCTAACTTTAGCATGTGTTTTCTATCGAGTCAAAATTGACACCGTTCGGCACAACGGCCGCCGCCTATCGATGCGTTCGATTGAACGCTTGTACGAGATTTTGAAAATATTAAACTTATTGTATGGACATCCAGTAGAACATTTGAGAGAGAGAGCGCACCAACGATTTCAACTTTGCGGAAGCAACAATTCACAGTTTACAGAAACAACAGAGTTAAAGAATTCAATCGATAGTCCAAGGACGTAAAGCCATGCTCTGATACCATTATGTCACGCCCCGCTCCCGTAGGAGTGATCGTCCTTGCTAAGGCGTGATGCCGTACGAGCCTAGATTGCACTCGTACAAGGCAGTTCCCTAACGGTCGATTACATCGGCGACGACGGGATCGTCGCACAGAAGTCCCAAGCAGAAATATTAAATATGCAGCAGAAATTTAAAGGCAAAAAACAAGTTATTCAAAAGAACTATTTATTGATATTGAACAATGATATTACAATGGGCGCAAGACCTTGATTACAAGTCTCTCATGCTCACTTTTCTCTCAATTTTACAAGTCACTCTGCTCTCTCTCATCTCTCGATACAATGCTTGAGCCAGCGGAAGCTTCAGAAGGCGATGTCCATACATTATGTCCCGTATAAGTCTTGACTCCATGCGGCCGTACGCTTCGAATCGCCAAGGGACTCCGTGCCTCGACGCATCCAAGCGAGCTCCGTGCCACGAGCTTCTACATGTGCCTACACATGTAAAATATGTGGGTGTCAGTACTCAACTGTACTGGTGGAGTGAGCTCCTCGTCCACCCATACAAAACCAACACGTTTAATTTACTTTGTGCAATATAGTTCATTCTTGTCAATTGTCTTTCTAGTCTTGTCTTAGGATCAGTTTTATGACGAACGCCTAGGCATAATTGTGTCTGAGGACCATCCTGTGCTTGCAACAGTAACGTCCACTCAACAACGTTAACCTATCAAGTCGTGTTTACCTTACAGCCATAATCAGGGACGCAACTACACGATAGATTCCATTTTCGTGTGACCATGCTATCGTACCGATAACATCCTTATCCTTGCCTCAAGACCTTCTCTTTTGCTTATAACGTCAACACACCGACTCATACTTGTCTTTCGTGCCAAACTCTGGGTCGTAATGACTCGATCGTGCCATGAACTCGATTCGTGTTTTATCTCTGAGGCAGCGTCTCCTCGCTTAGTCTTGCCTATACTTGTGTTTGTGACAATGCGGCCGTACCTCATATTTTGAGGTCGTGCCCAGCAACTCAACGTAACTTCATCCAACTTGCCCTACGGCCCTTCTCGACTTAACTCGCAACAACCCAAGTCTAACTAATGCATACTCTATGCCAAACTTAACACACGATGCCATATCCCGTGCCGAAGCACGCCGCCTTCGCTGTAGCCAAATATTAGGCCCAGACATTGTGTCTTCTAACTGTATACACATTCAACTCAACTCAATCCAAAGGCACACATGCGGATTGTCGCCCGTGCCGACACATCTATATGAAAGGTCACTGGCATTAACTAGCCATCGTGGACATAGCCTGGCAAACGGGATCCTTGTACCGCAGGTAGCGATCCCCGATGCAAGTCTTCGAACTACCAATTGCCTATTACCCAGCTCGGCTATAATATGTTCTTTCTAGGCCGGATCGGTCCCTGGCCCAAAGTTGTCGATCCGAAGAACCATCGCCCTTGTCGACAAGTTGTCCATGACCACGCGCCTACGCTAACTTCTAGACTTAACGTAATTGCATGGTCTCATCATCATCACTTAGTTCCTTTGCTTTGCTTCTTCCACTTTTCACACTTCTTCGCAGAGCCCAAACCAGGGTTGCCTCGGTGATTGAACTACAGTCCCGACATATTTTCTCTCGACGACTAACCATCGCTTAGACTTAACATTCTTTGAACTCAGGGAACGGCTACTGCATAGCCTTCCAACTTAACTTGAACATAATGTGTTTCCTTAATTATCGACAGACCGTGGCTAACTTTCCACTGAACCAATCGTGGCTCATGCCTTAAATCGACCCGTGTTCTACGCCATCGCCCAAGTCATACCTCATATGACGAGCCTTGGGATCGTGAGACTATTTAACTTGACAACCGCAGAATGAGTGGGACATCAGTTAGAAGGACTTAGGTCGACCGGCATAACTTTGCCTAACTTACTCCATCCTACAACTTAACCCGAGGGACGAGCAAAGGCTATGCCAAGCCTTGCGCAGTGGAACCGTGCACACTTTATCGAGCGTTTATGCGGACGACGCCTATGACTTAGGCAAGTTCATAGTTTTATGTCGAAGACCAACTTTTCTTCTTCCAAGCCACGGACGAAGGATCGAGTGTCATTTTCAAAGCACGCTGAGCCGACTTCTAAGCAGACCGTGGGACCATTTTCCATGTTCTAAGACATTCCGACCCGTCAGAATTATTCCCTTAGCTATTTGGATGCGTCTCTTTTATTATCAAGCCTAACTTGTGCAAGTTGAAAACATGCGAGTTATTAAGTGAAGGCTAAGATGGGGCAAGTTCACCAAAACTACCCCACCTGAGCGATGTCGCCGAACAAGCCGTTGCATGGCTAAGTCCGAACGCCATCGACGTTTCGATTCCTCCGATTGACTGAGCGGGACGGGGCACTACACCAGGGACTGTGGGAAGGAAGAAGAACAAGCAGCAGCAGCTAGTTTAATTCGTGTACAATTTTTTTTCTTCACAATGGTGATGGTGAAGGTGGTGGTAATGATGGTGGTAGTAGTGGTGGTGGTGATGGGCGCGGCAGCAGCGGGGCGGGACGCGGCAGCAGAGCTGGAGCGGAAGAGGGGGCAGAGCGGGAGGAGGAGGAAGAGGGATTAGGATTTGGGTTTGGGAAGGGAGAAGATGAGAGAATTTTTGTCAAAAAATGTTGGTCAAAGGGGTTGACCACCAGCTATGGACGATTTTCGTCAAAAGTGGAAGGTGTCTTACATTATGGCAATTATGTGAGGTGCACCTTGAATATGAGTAAAAAAAAGTATGATACAACTCAAAATTTCTCTTTTATTTGTTTGTGTAGGTCGGATCAGAGTTCAACCAAAGTTCAACCGACGTTCAACCAAGGTTTTACTTCTTACTTTGGTTTGGTTTGTTTCCTAGCGTGTTTGGTTTAATTTTTAACTATAAGGTCTCTCAAAACCAAACCAAGAATCAAATGATCCAAATTAACCTCATCCAATAATTATTTTTGAGTTTTATTTTAAAAAATTAAAATTGGCCGGTTCAATTGTGATGGTCAGTACAATAGTTAAATTCGGTTTTTAAAAAATCGACTATTTAAAAAAATCGGTTCAAGTCAGACAATTGATTTTTTTAGTAAAATCGGTCGGACCGCCGTTCCAGTCCGGTTCTGACGACACTGATATAAAACCATAGGCTGATTTGTTAGTCGATATAAAAAAATTGTAAACCAAGAGCTAAAAGCTAATATCAAACACAATATAAAGCGTTTCGTTAAAAAAAGAATTGTACATGTTGAAATTGTTGAAACTAAGCGGGATGTCTTGCTTTTTTTTTAGGAATGAATCATTTATTAAGATCACCTAGGAATGTCTACAATCAAAGAGCAGTCCCCAATTAGGGCCTGGGAAATACAATGAGGCGGAGAAGAGAATCTAACAGAGCACTTATTATGAAGAGAGTGTCCAGCTAAGGCGTGGGCAACCTTATTTCCTGACCGCCTGGTAAATAGAACACTGCAATTTGGAATGGAAGCAAGCTCCCGCTTGATAGACGAGGATAAATCGGCAAGTCTCCACGGGATAATGCTAGTGTCTCCCTTCAGAATCTTGATTACAATTAGGGAGTCTCCTTCGATACTGATATTACTATACTCTAACCTCCTAGCACGATCGATACCAAGTTTGAAAGCTTCCAGCTCGGCTTGAAGACTCTGATCAATAGGACTCCAGCCCTCAAAGCATTTTTTTCTCAGCAGCAATGAAGCCCCCAGATGCATCCCTAGCAATCGCTGCAACCGCACTGGCCGAGGAGGAAGTCGCCCCGTCAACATTTATCTTGATATCCCCAGAGGATGGGGCCTGCCAGGGAGTGTCTGTGGTTGCCAATCGCCTCAGTTTGTTGATTTCTTCCAAGCTATTATGGTGGTCTGCAGTATAAGTGGGGAGAAGGCTTATAGCATAATTGACAATACATTGAGTGCAAGGGGCCTTGCTACGGAAGACACAATCGCATCTAGATTTCCAAATGGCCCAAAGAATGGATGCAGTCATATGGATGACTGTATTATCTTGGTGGTCGTTAATCCAGCTTTGTAATAATGAATGTATAGTGCTACAATCATCGGAGCGCAGACCCATCGGGCTAGAGAACCATACCTCCCTAGCAATAGAGCAATGAAGAAATAGATGGTCTATGTTTTCTTCATGAATAAAGCAAAAAAGGACACATAGGGCTGACCTGAGCGTTCCGCTTATTGATGGTAGACATTAGAGGCAATCCATGATGCAGTAATCTCCAGATGAACATCAAAATTCGAGGAGGGATATCTGTAACCTTCCAAAGTCTATCCCATTTGATATTTTGAGCAGCTGCTGTCGAGCTAGAGGGGCTATTTCGACGAATAGTCTCATACAGCGATTTAGCTGAGAACTCCCCAGATTTGGAATAGGTCCAGATAAGTTTATCATTAGGGGTACTCTCCTGGAGATCAATGGCAGTGATAGCCTTCGATTCCCAGGGGGGAAGATCGAATTAATGAGGGGTAAGTCCCAGTTCTTCCCTGTTGGATCCATCAGCTCTCGAACAAGCCTAGGCATGTTTTGAATATTGGGATGACCACAAACCCGAAAGCCAGGAATGCCTGGAACCCAAGGATTATTGAATATATTAATCCAACCACCACCTATTTTCCAACATACCTTCCCCTCGAGATGCTTTCGAGAATCAAGAATGCTAGCCCAAGTGGCAGATGCATTCCTGTATTTGGAAATTTGCCATATGGATTTGTTCTGGAGATAAACGCCAGTTAATAGCTGATCCCATAACTGATGTGGATTGGTGATGAATCTCCACAAAAGTTTACTGATGATCGCCTCATTCACCCAACTGAAATTTCTGAATCCTAATCCACCCTCTTTCCTAGGCAATAAGAACTTCTTCCAGGATATATGATGCAATTTCCTGGAACCAGAGTCCTGACTCCACCAAAAATCTTGACATTTTCGATCAATAGAATTACAAATAGCTAGCGGGATTTTGTAGATGGACATAGAATAAAGAGGGATAGATCCCAAAGTAGATTTAATCAGTACAGAACGACCAGCATGGGAAAGCATGTTCGCTTTCCAGCCATTTAGACGGGAAGAAATCTTCTCGAGAAGGTCATTAAAGGAGTTGATCCTCCCTTTGGGCAATAAGAGAGAGTGGCCCAAAAACTTTTCAGAGTGGCTCATAGGAGAAAGTCGCAGCATATTCGAGAGCAAAGTCCCGGTATGGGGAGATACATGATTGCTAAAATGAATACTTGACTTCCTAAAGTTTATCAACTGCCCGGACCAGGAGGAACAAATATCCAGTATATTTTGCACAGTCAAGATGGAATTAGCCGAAGCAATCCCAAATATTAAAATATCATCCGCAAATAGGAGATGTGAAATAGTAGGGGTGTATCGATTGATACGAATACCTCTGTAAAGATCTTTCTGCTCGTATCGATAGAATAACTGAGAGAGTACTTCAGAACATAGGATGAAAATATATGGAGAGAGTGGGCACCCTTGTCTAATCCCTCTCTTGGAAAAGAAATATCCCTCCGGGGAGTCATTGATAAGAACAGAGAAAGATGGCGTAGTAATACACATCATGATAAGCTTGTTTGTGTGATCCCGAATCCCCAAACCATGCAACACACTCTTGATAAATGGCCAAGCAAGCCGATCATAAGCCTTAGCCATATCAATCTTCATTGCAAAAAGATCCATGTTTTTCGAACGAGTTTTCATGGCATGAAAAAGTTCATGAGCAATAATGCAGTTATCAGATATTTGTCTACCAGGAACGAACGCATTCTGAAAGGGGGAGATTAACTTATCCATAAATGGACGAAGTCTGGAAGCAAGAATCTTCGAGATAACTTTGTATGAGACGTTACAAAGCGCAATCGGGCAGAAATCCGCCGCTGTATGAGGAGCAACACACTTAGGAATAAGATCCAGATGTGTGTGATTCATGGACTTACCCAGTTCACCACTGGCAAAGAAGTGTTGAATAGTTCTTGTAAGATCATGCCCAACCACTTGCCATCCTTTTTGATAGAACAGAGCAGGGAACCCGTCAGGCCCAGGGGCCTTGAGGGCACCCATATTTTTAATAACTTGTTCAATCTCTGAGTGTTCTGGGATTGATCCCAGGAAATGTGATTCCTCCCCTGATAGAGGACTAGAGGAGACAACAAATGCTGGGTCCATAGGGAGAGAGTCATCTGTTCCAAGAAGGTTAGAAAAATGACTAATGATCGAAGAAGAAATTACCTCAGGATCACTAGTCCATGAACCATTAGGGAGTTGGATCGATCGAATGACATTCCTTCTTTTCCTGATGGAGGCTTTAATGTGAAAATATTTAGTGCATCTGTCACCCTCCTTGATCCACTTGCATCTGGCCCGTTGAGACCAATAAGCCTCTTCGATCATAAGAAGGCCATTGATCTCCTTGATGATGTCTCTCTCAGTACACATAGAATCCCGAGAGGGGTTGCACTTTTGGATAGACAATAGCTGGTCCTGCAGAACAATAATACGGGACTTGATGGAGCTGAGAGAGGGGCGGCTCCACTTGTGGAGTTTTTCCATAGTATGATTAAGCTTGTCAATGAAACAAGCTTCAGGAAAAGAGTTTGCCTCCCTCCATGAATTCAGAAGTACATCAGAGAAAGTTTCATTCTTGAGCCAATAACTCTCAAAGCGGAGGGGGCCGCTTTTTCCGTTGGGCATGGTTGTTGGTATTAAGAAGGATCGGAGCATGATCACTGTTGTATCTGGGGAGGGTATGGACAGTGGAATCTGGGAATTTGCTACACCACTCACCATTAGCAAGGGTACGATCCAATCTTTCTTGTATAAGGTGAGACGAGCTGCGACCATTGGACCAGGTGAATGCTGGACCTACCCAGCCAAGGTCAATAAGCCTACAATCATCAATCATCTGCATAAAGGAAGAATTTGATCGCCTATTAAAACCTCGCCCTCCAAATTTATCAGTAGCATTGGTGATAGCATTGAAATCACCAATACAGCACCAAGGAGTAGTAAAGGAACCAGAGAGGGAAAACATTAAATATAATTTTGATACTCATTAATCGAAAGAGAAAAAGAAATCTAGTTTGAAAAAAAATTCTAATAAAATATATAACAAGCTGAAACATATTTCAAAAGCAACTTTATTTTATCTCTATTTTCAAAAAACAGTCAAGGAGAAGGAGCCATTTTTTTATAGAAGAAGTAGAAAAAATAATTATCAAAAATATTAAGAAATAATCACTCGATCTTCAGAAAACAAAAAAAGTAACAACATTTGCAAGACATTCCAAAATACATGGGGGACACGGGATAAAAAAGAGAGTTTAATTAGCATTTAGACTCTGGATATTATATCAACTTAGGGTTTGAGTTCTAACATGCCAAATTAAAAATTTTGGATCTTAAAATATATTTTTTTCTCCTTTTTTTTACTACACCCTCATTTTTAGCATGTGTTGATTAGTGTCATTGTACTCATGTTCAGTATATAATGGAAAAGAAAATAAAAAAAGAAATTCAGATCTAAATTTTCTAATTAAACATGTCATGACTCAAAATTTATGCTGCTATAAAATACAAGATCTAAACGCTAATTAGGAAGGTTGTGAAAAGCGCTAGGCACTAGTCGGACGGGCACGACCGTCTAGCGCCTAATCCGCCTAGACGGTTGCCTAGATCTAGGTGGTTCAAAAAAAAATTCCAAGAATCCTACTGAGAATTGTAGAAAAAGTTCATAAACCCCAAAATATGCATAATCGGACGTCGGTGGGACTAGGCGGACATCGGGCAGACACGAAGCGCCTAGCACCTAGGCGGCCGTCTAGACCACATTTTATAACAGTGCTAATTAGCCTCTCTTTTTTTCCTAGTAAAAGACTCTTCTTTTTTTGGGCTTAATTTCAACTCGATATCCTCAATTATTCTAACTTTTATCTTGATACCTAAAAAATTTTACTCGACAACTTGATACTATTGAATATTTTTAAATTGATATCCAAAAATAAGAAAGATAAAATTATCCCTTCTTCTCCATCCAACCCCCACCACCCCCTCCGGCTGCCCCTCCCCCACCCTCCAACTACACCACCACCGCCCCCTGCTCCACCCAGCGGCTGCCCCATCCCCCCCCCCCCCCCCCCCTCCCCCCCTCCGGCGGTGCCTACCCTCGCACCACCCCCCTGCAGCTACCCCACCCCGTCCCCATCTCCCGTCAGGCTGCACCACCCGGCCCTCCTCCCTCCCTCTACGCACAGCAACAGCGTGAGCGGAGAAAGAGAGGGGGTGCAGTCGCACGGAGGGGGGGGGGGGGGGGGGGGGGGGGGAGATGGTTGAGCGGAAATATATCGTCTCTTATTTTTTTAGAATATTAAGTTGATGCATATTAAAGTTTATAATATCATATGTTGAAAATATTCAATAGTTAAGGATATAAGTTGAAATGAAACCTTTTTTTTTTTCAAATATAGATTTATACCTCCACTTGTGGAAAACTGTTGTCTTAAGCATATGATAGCAGAATCCCAGTCCCTGTACTTTAGAAAAAAGGGCTCCTGTCGGTCTCTGGCAACAGTGTATGATTCCCTCTTAAAAAAGAGATTCCAAAAAGAGTACAATCTAATGAATTGCAAGGAAACCATCCATGTACCAGCTACAGAGAGAATAAACATAATCTTCACATGTCATGATCTATAAGACTGCTCACTGGACTGACACTCGCAAGAAGCACTACACTTGTTGATTCCCTCCATCCACTTGATATATATATATATATATATATATATTCAAGTTCGCTTTGCCTACCTCCTCCTCTTATATTCTGATGCCATTGCATGAGTCAGCACCATGTGGATGCATAATCAAAGATTCACAAAGGACACTAAAAAGACCATTGTGGATGGTTACATGGAATCCCAATCTAGACTTTGAATGTAGATACATCCTCTGGAAAAGAGAAAATACTTTACCTAATCGTCACCTGGCCCACATGTCAGAGAGACGGAAGTAAACGATTAAGAAAACAATTAGAGACGAAGGTACAGAAAAAAATTATTGGATTGCATGCTTCGCATCTGACCCACATCACTTCTTACTATTAAAGACCAAGTTATTGAGACGAATCTTCGACCTACGTGCATTGCACTTGACCCACCTGTCAACTCTGGAGAGGGATAGAAGAAGACTACAGAAAATGATAGAATGAAGTATGGCATTTATTTTTATTTTATTTATAAAAAAAAAAACTTGATTTAGTGTCCCAATAGAAGTATCCCCTGAATTCATTCCAGTAGTGATTGGTTCCAACTTGGTTGGCTTTGATTGGTTCCAACTTGGTTGGCTTTGTTTGTTTATTGGTACCAACGAGCCTAAGACCATCTCCAATGGTGATTTCTAAAATTGAGTTTTATCCTATTTGGTATTGTACTTTAAGGAGATTTCTATCCTAGTTGAAAAAATTTTTACATAGAAATTGTAGACATACAAAAATTCTCTCCAATGGTTCTCTATTTCTATCCTATGTGTCACATAGTAAAATGACCAATTTAATGATGTGGGACCCAATAATAATTGTCATGAGAGAGATGAGAATTTCTATGAGAGTTTCTATATGTAGAAACCCTCTTAGAAAGTTTCCATCCTACATCATTGCCACCTAGGATAGAAATGGTGATAGAAATCACCATTGGGAGATTTTTTTTCTAAAATGGATTTCTTCCATGGAAATAGGGAAGATAGAAACTCCCATTGGAGATGGTCTAAGACCTATCACTTCCTTCCTCGGAGAGAGACTAGCCCATATCTGGTTTTAATACAGAGACCTAGATTGACTTGTGGATGAGTTTGTGAGTTCGAGAGTTGTTCATCAAAACTTTAAGTTCTCCATGAGGCAAAACCATCGGTTCAACTACATAAACTTAAATAGGAACTCAAAATAGGAACTTTCAATATGGTCACGACACATGTGCAGTTTTTTTTTTCCCTTCTATTTCGGTCATTGATTTTTTCTGTACTCAAAATAGGAACTTTCAATATGGTCACGACACGTGCAGTTTTTTTTTCCCTTCTATTTCGGTCATTGATTTTTTCTGTTTAGATCTTAAAAAAAAAAAAAACAATGAATGAGATGCATGTAATCCAACTGTTACTCATGCCGAACTCATGAGCACCTCTAGAAATTTTGCAGAACCATAGTTATCAAACCCGAGCCGGACCGGAGAACCTTTGTTCTCTTGCGGAGGGAGGTTACAGGTAATGGAGCTTGACAGGTGATCCACCACCGTGCCACAATGCTTGCAGGCCACTCAGTAAGCAGGAATATGAAGACTGGTGGAATCCAACTCCATGGTTGGCATGGCAGGACGATGGGGGGGGGGGGGGGGGGGGGGGGGGGGGGGGAGGACCTCTCCCGTCAACCAACGGAGACAATGACCACTCCAATCCGACCCAAACACCTACACATGCACAAAGCAAGAGACACGGATTCCATGTAGCTCGCTCGCTCGCAGCACTTTATAAACTAGTTTATCAACTGAATGTCGTATGTACATCCCCATATGTACATCATGTATGCAGGCACAGCAAGCTTGACTGACCATCATCTAAACATATTTCCTGTACAATCTTTCCCTAATTTTTTTTCTTACAAGGGCTAATGTGCTCATGTACACCAACGAGCTTCAGGGCCTCACCAGGCCGAAATTGCAGAGAGATTTGGACCTGAACAGGCCACCGAAGAGGAAGCGAGTAGGAGAGGACTCCTGAGGAGCTTTCGGCTGGTCGGAGTGGCCCTTCACCTGGAGTACAGCCTGCCCGATGGACTGCCTGATGGAGTCTATCGTCTTTGCGTCGACCGGATATCCAGCAACGTCGCGCACGTAGAACGTGTTGACCGCCTTGCCTCCCCTGGTGGAAACTTCGGCTCTGGTGACCGAGAGGCTGTTCTCACGGAAGATACGGGTGACATCGGATAACAGACCAACCCTGTCACTTGTACATAATTCAAGCTTCAAGCCCTATGAAGCCATCACAAGGATTAGGAACACGAGAGTCAATAATGGATCATGTTCAAAAAAATACAAATATGGTACTCCCAACAAGCACAGTATCGTCAAATATGACTGAGAACAAATTGGACTTTGCTTTGAATATGTGATGCAAATGGGAGAAAAGCGAGTTCAGCAATCCATACTTAAAATAGAGAAACTTATTCCATAGGGAAAGAATAATACAATTTTGCCTCTTTTCTCTTGTGATACAAGTAAAACCAGAGGAGCAAAGGTTTTAGCTAAAGAGAGGGAGCCATTATTCCACTGTGCACCAAACAATAGTTTCAAGTTTATCAAAGTTAAGGGCAATTGCTCTTCATAATCCAAAGTTTTCTTTGGAAATTCAATTAGTCGAAAATTAAAGATATCACAAACGGGTTACATGATAAACTATGAAGCGAACAGTATCCAGACACTCCAAATACATTAGAACACCAAAATATGTATCATGTCCGTGTCACCGTGTCCTTACGCTGTTGATAAACCACAAAGGCCATATGGTAGATGGCGTGGCCAAAAATCTCATGGGTTATGGAGATTCAAAATGTATATACAAGCCTATCTTCGACGATGGTGACATTAGATATATAAGTTAAAAACATCTCGAAAAAGAAACATAAAAAGATAAATAACCTCGGATACCCTCCGCTCTATAGCGGCTTCGAGGCACTGGATAACTCGTTGTCGCTCAGCGTCACAGTTCACGCGGCCACCATCAACGTGCCTAATGTAGTACTCCTTCAAGATAAGAAGATAGACAATTAGAGGACAACTTGATGGTAACTATAAACCACAAAAGATTGGGAAATCTGCCTTGCCTGAAAAGCTTCGGGACCCTCACCATCAACAGTCCCATGGAAAACCACATATTCCATATCTGTCAAAGTACAGATTGTATCGAAAAGAAGCTTCGGCCTATCCTTGCACCGAACAGTGACCACCGAATACTCCTTATCGGCCAAATCGTCAAGAGCCACATTCGGCCTCAGAGCCTCGTGCCCCGAATTCCCATCACACCTCTCGTAATCCCGATCATCAAACATCAGCTGGTGCAGCCTCCGATCAGTGTGCGTTTCCATCATCGAAACCTCGGTCTTAGCCCCTCGGGCCTTGTTGTTTCCTTTGAGGACATTGCACAGCAGCAATTTGATCCTCGAAAGCCTTGCCGGGTCTGTGATGGCCGCACCCGTCACTTCATCGGTAACTTGCATCACGGCTGCAGCGCGGGTATTGTGGGTCCACACCTCGGCATTCACCACATTGCATTTGAGGTCATTGAGCACTGCACTCACTTCAGAGAGCAAGCCAGGCCGGTCAGTTCCAGTTAGCTCGATCGATGTGTGGTTGGAAGAAGGTGCAACATCCACCGATCTCCTTCGCGAGGGAACAAATGAAGAATCTGCACCTAGGGACTAAACACGAAAAGACCAAATCGTCATAAATATCAGGTAAACACAAGTATAGTCTCCCTCAATGGGGTTTATGTGTGTCGATATTTCAAACCTTTCGAATATAATCCACTATTCTGTTGATTGTAGTCTCATCCCTTAGCTTCTTTCCATCTCGATCCGTAATGTGGAAAACTAGAAACAAATGAATAAAATCAAAACAAATGTCTCTTTTGTTCAAGATTTTGCACATGTAAGTAACAAAGAAATCAATGTTTCTCACCATCCATGAACCATCCTCCATCAGAGGATATATAAGCTTTGGTAATGAAAAGATTGAGATCGGTGAGGACCCGAACGACTTCTAAGAGGATTCCGTTCTTATTTGCACTGTCAACCTACTTAGAATAAAACTAAGTCATTCCCACGTATCCAAGAAAACGAGAATTAAGTGGAAAATTACAAAGAACTATCATATCCACAGATGCTTACTCTGACAACTGTTGCATTAGCGGAAGATTCATTGTCAATTACAACCCTGAAGAGAGAAATAAAGAATAAAAAATAAAACATGAGATACTCATATTGAAACTAAGGGGCTGTTTGGTTGCGTGTTGGTAGTGTTGCTGCAATATTTGTTGCAGCATGTACAATATTTATTTCTAGTGTTTGGTTTGTTGCAAGTACTGCAGTGCAGCATCTTTTTGTCGGCTGCAACACCGCTTACAATAAGCACCGATTTTCAATTTCTCCCTCCTTCTCTTCATTCAATGGCACAAAGTCCCAAACCAGGAAAACTAGCCAAACTTTCTGATTACCTGGATTTGTAAATCCTGCACAGATCATCTACAACTAACCAAACACTGGATTTGTAAATCCTGCGCACATCATCTACCACAACTGATGTTGTATGGTATTTTCATTTACGGACAACCAAACAATCAATGGCTATTTTCATTTACGGACAACCAAACAAGAGAGGGTAGGTTCGGAAGAAGAAGCATACCTTGGTGGATTCATTCTCTGGATGAATTTATCGAACTCGTCATAAGTATCCCATGAATAACTAATATCCATCTCTGCGAAAAGAGAAGGAAAAAAAATTCACAGAAAGGATTGAATCCAACAAAACAGGATAATTAATTGGTTCAAACTAGAACTGCAAAATCTTTGTAAAAGATGAGAGGAAAAAAAAAAAAAAGGAGATGCCCATATGAGAAGAACCATTTCTAAGTGGAAAGAAAGAAGAAATACCCATGGAATGCCCTTCTATTGCTCTCTCTCTCTCTCTCTCTCTCGCGTTTTCTTGTTCTACTGTGTGGCTTGCGCAAATAAGAGGGGGGTTGTTTCTATGCTGTATCTAATTATTGAGGGGATGGTGGCAGTTTGAGTTTGCCCCTTTATGAGTTGGGGGGAGGAGCAATTTTGGTGATAGGGCTGCATTTGGGTAGAAGCCTAATTTTATAAATTATATGTACTTTTCTGTAAGTTCTTCTATTAAAAAAAGGTTAATTATATGGGCACAGCCAAAAGTGATTGGGACTATTCTATTTTTTCAATTTTTCTGGCAGTCTAGTCTGTACTGTCCAATTTCTAACAAGGACTGCCAGGATCTAACAAGGACTGTCCACTTTTCTGGCAGTCTGACAGTCCAGTCTACAGACTGGACTGCCAGAAAAGTGGACAGTCCTAGGACTGCCACAATGGGATAGTCCCGATCACTTTTGGCTGTGCCCATATAATTAGCCTAAAAAAAATTCATGTCTTACTTATTTATAACTACTAAGATATGACTGTCAATTATATAATTGTAACTAATTTGAGTTTCTATATAGGGCCAGCATTATAAATAAGTATGTAGGAGCTCATTTTGTAGAATAGTAAGTCTCATTCCTAATCTCAATTTCTACAATTTCGGTCCCAACCCATTCATATATGCTAAGGGTTGGGTCTCCCAATTTCTAATTTCTAGATTGTAGAAACTCGTTTGTAATCAAATGAAAAAAAAATATTTTTATTTTTTCTATTTGATTACATTGCGATTACGATTACATTACAATGTACCAAACGAGGCCTAAGTTCCAATTTGGAGTCCAACTTTCTAGATTCTAAACTTTATATTATTTTTTTCCTACGCTAATTTTTGGCCACACAATTTTTGGCATTGGTGCTCACTTTATCATTTCCTACTATTCCCATACAAATCCAACACATTCTACATTTACCTTTTTTTTTGAAATTTTGGGCGTTGCATTGGAGAGTCCCAACTACTAATGATGCTCTTAGTGGTATTTCTAAAATGTTATCATGCATTCATTTTCTATTTTTATTCATTCAAATTCTAAATCTGCCTCTGCATTAAATATAATATTAATTTGTGGCACTCCTAAAATATTCATCTCTTCTAATTTTATTCGTTTAAATTCCAAATTAATATCAGATTTAATGCAAGAGCAGAGTTGGAACTTGAATGAATATAGTTAGAAGAGGAGTGCATGATAACATTTTAGGAGTATTAATAACATCACCCTATACTAATTCTACTCTTGCTAATATCAATAAACAAAAAAAATCTAATAAACATATATTTTCATACTACAATAATTATATTCAGTTATGGAAAAACTTTCGCATGTGCTTTTACTCTCTTTTTTAGAAAGTGCTTCAAGATTATTAATTTAGAAAGTTAGTTCAAATTGTAGAAAATTTTGACAACAATCTCCCCCCTCACTTCAGAAGCAAAACCAATCCCGATTCCCACACAAGCCTTATAGTTGAAAGGGGGAACAAAGAATTCGAACATGTATCCTTCCTGTAGAAGGTGGTGAATATGTGTGAAGATGAGAGGGTGGTTGTGGATTAACAAAACAAAGCCAACAATACAACTGTTTAGTTGCGAAAAAGATATACAATGAAAGTTTCAAATGTGAAGGGAAGGGACAAATAGATTTAAGTTACAATATATGTCCTCGTCCTTCCATACAAAGGTTTGAGATATACTTAATCTTAGGACTTGTTTGTTAAAAAGGATTTACATTTGGATTTAGATTTGGAAATTCAAAATTTAAATTAAAATTCAAATCATGAATTTTTAAATCCAAATTCATCCAAACATAGAATTTGGTAAATTATTAATTAGCTATTATAATTATAATTATAATTATCGTTATGATTAATAATTAAATTATTATTATAATCAATAAAATAATAAATAAATTATTAATTAAGATATAATGATTATAATGACGATTAATAAATTATTAATGAGCTATTATAATTATAATTATAGTTATGATTAATAATTAAATTATTATTATAATAAACAAATAATTAAATAATTAAATAAATTATTAATTAAGATAAAATGATGATTAATAAATTATTAATTAAGATATAATGATGATTAATAAATTATTAATTAGCAATTATAATTATAAATATAGTTATGATTAATAATTAAATTATTATTATAATTAATAAAATAATATATAAATAAATTATTAATTAGCTATTATAATTATAGTTATGATTAATAATTAAATTATTATTATTATAATTATGATAATTGTTATCATTAACAAATTATTAATTAAGATATAA
Source organism: Iris pallida (assembly GCA_029216955.1). Taxonomy (NCBI): domain Eukaryota; kingdom Viridiplantae; phylum Streptophyta; class Magnoliopsida; order Asparagales; family Iridaceae; genus Iris; species Iris pallida. The sequence continues at coordinate 6,514,946 of JANAVB010028820.1, read as the reverse complement.
TGATGATTAATAAATTATTAATTAAAATTTTAATAATATATTAATTCTTAAATTCTTAAAAAATAAATTATTAATTCCAATGATAATTTATGATAAGTAACTATTAGTTATTTTTTAGTAAAATAATAACTAATTTTTAGTTATAAATATTTAAAAAAATAATAATGACTAATTTTTAATTAACTGTTAGCTATTTTTTAATTAACTATAAATTAAATATTGTAAAAATAGTAATTATAAATTAATATAATGATGATTAATAAATTATTTGTCACTCCCCGTTTCCGGAATGCATATTTTTATATACATGTGCAACTCATGTATATTTATTTAGTATTTATCATGTATTATCCTGTATTTAAATTCCTTTAATTTTATGTTAATTAATTATCTGCTCTTTAATTTTCATGTTAATTATTTCCTGCATTTTATTTCTGCATTCTATTTTCTGCATTTTCTTCCTGCTTTTATTCTCTGCTTTGGTCTTATTGGGTTCGGCCATGGAGGGTTTTCGGGTTCATGGTGGACAAACCCGGCCCATAACTCCCACCTACCACCACCCTTCCTATTTAAAGCTTTCATCTCCTTCTCTCTCCTCATAACTTCTTCTTCACCATTACTTCTTCTTCTTCCTCTCATCACTTCTCCACCTACCAGCAGTAGCAGCAGGCAAGTGCAATCTTGCTTCTTGCTTGAAGAACTATTTTTATGGTTCATTTCTCTTCCTCTCATGATCCTGGGAGAGTTTAGTTCTTGGCATTTTTGATTTTTATGGCTTGTTTTCTCTAGATCTAAGTTATTGTATTTCGGTTATTCATGGGTTTTGATCTCCCAACTTAGCGTGTCTTCTGGCTGGGAACTTCATTTTCTGGCTGGGACGAAGGCTGAGTCACGCACACGTTCCTACGTGGCTGCGTGTATTTTCAGTCACGCACACGTTCCTACGTGGCTGCGTGTATTTTCAGTCACGCTTCCTACGTGGCTGCGTGTATTTTCAGTCACGCACGCGTCTTTACGTGTTAGCGTGTATTTTTAGTCACACTCACGTTCTCATGAGCGTGCGTGTATTTTTAGTCACACTCACGTTCTCATGAGCGTGCGTGTATTTTTAGTCACGCTCACGTTCTCATGAGCGTGCGTGTATTTTTAGTCACGCTCACGTTCTCATGAGCGTGCGTGTATTTTTAGTTACGCTCACGTTCTCATGAGCGTGCGTATATTTTTAGTCACGCTAACGTTCTCATGAGCGTGCGTGTATTTTTAGTCACACACACATCCATTAGTGCGTGTATTTTCAGTCACGCATACATCCATGAGTGCGTGGATTTTTAGTCACGTACACGTCCACAAGTGCGTGCGTGAATTTCTTATCATTTTCCACACTCACACTGTGCATGCCAACATGAACCATTTTCACGCTCACTTCGACTAGACTTGTTGGCGTGACTTGTTGGCCTTAGTATAACCTACTCAACTTGGTGTGACTTCTTGACCTGGGTGTTTTTATTTGTCCTATAATTATTCATTTAATGATGGCATGATAATTCTTCTATTATATTCTTACGCCTTTTGCGTGAATTTCTTGATAAATCATGATATGTTAAATTTGTTAAAATGGATTGTTATGTGGAATGCGCCTTGTGTCCTGATTGATCCATGGATACCCAGTATGACTAGAACTTGACCTTGAGAGTTGTAGACTCGACCCATGTAGTACTAAATGACTTTCATGCCTTGTCACCTGTCACGCCCCGCTCCCGAATAATCGGATACGAGTCGGACACGCCCAGCCTTCGTCGTTGGACACGACGAAGTAAGCTGTACAATACTAAGGAAAACTCAAAGTCACAATGAAATGTAAACCAGAACACAGCTTTTATAAACGTCCCAGAAATCACCAATATCCATCAAGTGTTTTAAAATACAAACTCAGCCGGAGACAAATTCGGTCCAATGAAATAATATACAATAATGAATCTCTAAGATACAATCTCCAGAAGATAAACTGAAATAAATAAAAAGCTGCAAAATCCAAGCAATCACCAGCTCCATGTAATCACCCACTCACCTGCAACGATCCTATCAGGAAAAGAGCAAAGTACAGCCCTGACTAGACAATATACAATGTAATCTGTGATCCAGAGTACAAGGTGAAACAAGAATACCAGAAACTAGAACATGAAATGAAACTGAACTGTGGTACCAGAAATGAAATGTAAAACTGCAGGCAATGGATGACAATCAAGATGCTAGACAATGAACACGGCTATCAATGTACAAGGCAATCAATCAATCAATCAATCAATATGCAATTGTGACAATTTTGAAATATTAAAACTAATGTGTGACCGGCTTAGGAGCAATCAATCAATCAATGATGCAATGAGTCAATGAGTCAATTCTACAAGGTCCGGCTTCATCGTACGTGACGTGTACGATTAGGCTATCTTCAATACCTATGTTGGGTGTGGTCACACGAAAGCTAATATTTCCCCCAATCCCGCAATGAACAATGACGCACAAGCAATGAACAAGAGTACAAGACAATCGTGTGTAATTCGTGTCAGATATGAGAACATGGCACATGAAGGTAAGACAGAAAATAAGGTACAAGTCAAGTCAGTGTACTTGCCTCGGTTTGGTTACACGAGAGTAGTACTGCATGTTTGCAATGGATCACCTGTTAATATTTTTGTACAAGTTATTTAGGGTTTTTGAATAATGACAATTAGCTAGATATAATTTAACTTACCAAATCTTTAATTAATAAACTAAGAAAATGTTTATAGAAAATTGATATATCTTGAAATTATCTATAACAATAATTATAGGCAAAAATAGCTAGCAATATTTATTTTGAAAATATATATAACATTGATTTACAATAATCACTAGTAACATTTATTTTAGAAAATAGATATAGTTATATGGTTTTTGATATACAAAATGTCTTTAAAGAACTATAATAACTGATTTTTACTCAAAATATACCAACAATTTGATAACAATCCCCTAACTATTTAGAAATTTACTAACAAATATTATTAATTTTAGAAATATATAACATTAGTTAAACTGCTAGCAACATGTAATCAAGAAAATTAATTTAATAACTAAACACAATAAACCAAACATTTCATACCCAGCCCACACTATTCCAGCCCAGCCCAGAGCCCAACTGTACTTAAATCTACTATTAGAATCAAATAAAAACCACAGCTTAAAACAAGCCCATAATTCTAAGCCTACTCACTGGCCCAAAAACTCAGCCCACACCCAGCTTAACCCTCTGGCCCAGCCCTATCTAATAATTCACACTGATAAAACAGATAAACGAATTTAATCTTAATCCATCAGCCCAAACTTACAGTCCAAGAACCCAGCCCACAGTTAAAGCCCAGGGACCCGGCCCAACTCAACAGATATTTACCATACCTTTCTCTCTCCTCTCACAGTCACTCAAAATTCCAGAACCACGAGAACCTTCTCGTCTTCTCCGGCGGTACTCTCGTCTCCGGCGATCAACCCTCGTCTCCGGCTTCATCCTCTTCACCTTCTTCAACCTCTAGCCCAAGAAACCCTAACCCTAAGCTTCTCCTATGGCCACAGCCTGAACCTTAGCCCGACTTCAATTCTCCGGCGGCAAACCACCCATTCCACCTCATCTTCTTCCTCCAGAACGAACCCTAGTTTCTAGGTCAGAAACCCTAACCCTAACCGCAACTCCTTCTCTTCTCTACCTCGTCTTCTCCGCTCGGGAATCCCTAGGTCTAGGTCTTCTTCTCCCTCCAGAGCCCAAATCAAACTCTAACCCTAAAATTTCTTACAGGACCGAGACCTCAGCTCGAAACCCTAGGTCAGGAACCCTAGCCCCGAACTTTAACCCTAACAAATTCTATGGCCACAGACCCTAACCTCCTACTCTTGGTTCGAACCCTAGATCGAGGAACACCCATCCCAAAAGTCCCACTGTGAAACCCTAGCTCTAGGATCCTAGCAAACAAGAAGAAAGGACGAGAAGATCAAGGCGAAGCTCACCAGCCGGAGGGGATGTCGATCTACGGCGCGGCGGATCTGGTGCTCTGAGACGTTGGGATCCGGTCGAGGTGGCGGACGGATCAACGGTGTTGGAGTGGCACCGATCTCGACGAGGTGCGGTGGCGTTGCTCTGCGATGATGGTGGTGGTCGGACTCCGGTGTCGACGGCGACGCTCCGGCGGGCTCAGCCTCTCTCCGGTGAGGAGAGAGAGAGGACGGAGAGAGAGAGAGAGAGACTGTAGAGAGAGAGAGTGTGAGGTGACGTGTCAGTGAGAGAGAGGGGGAGTGTACTGTGTGTGTCAGTGTATTGGAAAACGTGTAAATATATAGTAAAATAATGTATGGCATAGCTGTAATTAGGAGTAGATCTAGGGCTATTGTATAATGGCAGTGTAGGTAAATACAATTAGATCTGAGGGTAATTAGAATAGCTTAGTAACAGAATTAGTTAGAGATTCAAATTCAAACTAAGCTTTTCAAAATTCAAATGATTTTTAAAACAATTTCCAAAAACAGCTTTTCAAAACAAAACAGTTTCTATGCAACTATGAGAATACCAGACCAATAATGTCCCAATGAAACCAGTCCTTAGTTCAAATCAAACAACCATACTACTAGGATTCCCAGGATAATGAAGTAACAACCCACTGTTTAACATAATACTAAAATCCCGCATTATTGCAGTTGCTAATTAATTAATTACTAAAATCAATTGCATGCTTCTCCAATAAAATCACATATTAAATAAATTCGAAAATAATAATTAATTCTTAAACATAATGAATAGTTAGTAAATAATTACAAGATTAAATAGTATCAGTAGCAATAGAAATATTGTAATTTATTAGAATACATAATTTACTACCATTTAGTAGTTTTGAACATTAACAGAGAATTTAAATTTTAAATCCTACTAAGGAAATTCAAACCAAATACAAAATGAACCAATTTAATTATTATCAACAATTAGTAACTATTCTCCATAAACAATTAATTGCTACAATAGTTTTATTAATAAAAGACTATTTAAAGTTGAAGTGCATTCAACTAAATATATATAGAAAAGAATTTTAAAGAAATTTTCAATTATACCAAAAATAGGTGTAGGGAGTTACATCACCATTGATAATGATTGTGACATGGACTAAATATTGATCATGCGTTCCTAGTTGGAACTAAGAGACTGGCTAGTCGTCTTATTGAATTGAATGAATGAGACACGTTCATGTAATGAACTATTGTACTCGATTAGCCAAATCCGAATATTGGCATACAGGCACATGCAGGCTTCAAATTATTATTTATCTATTTTATAAAAACAGCATGTGTACTTTATGGTCAAGGCATGATTACTTCGTGGTTAGATTTGATTGTTGCATCACGCTATGTAAAACCTACAACCTAGCCGCACGAGTAACGTTGTAGAGTTGCGCATATCGTACCCCGTACAAAAGTACTCATTTGAATGACCATGATCCACGGCATGGAACTTCACTCAACATAGAGACTATTAAGTTAAATAAAATAATGATGGCATGGAGAGAATGGATTTTCGAGTTCTTACATGGCAGCCCTCTTGGGACTATTAAGTGCCCGACAGGCCGGCTGGTTCCCACAGATACTGTAAATCTGTCACACGGGCAGGGAACAGTATCTGCTTATATTATTGTATATGCTATAACGGTGGGCGTCCCGCTGGGACTCGTCTAACTACATGATTGGCGCAATTGATTGATTGGATAGACTAGCCTTGCTTGCACATAGTAAGAACTGAGGAATCTCTATTTGCATAATTCTAGGATAACTTGGGACTCACAATAGCAAGCCGTAGTAGTTGATTGGCCGTTCAAGATGATTTGTTTGTGTACTGTATTTACTCTGTTGCCTAATTGAGATGATCAGAATGTCAGGACATGACGGGCCAACTTCTGTCCTTGTTTGGTTGGGAGGTTGGTTTGGAGTGTCGTGATGTTATGTGAATCCTAGTGGAAAGCAGAGATCTATTATGATATTCTCTTACTTACTGGTTTAATCCTTCATATCGTGCTCCCTTGTGGTACTTGCTATTAGAGGTCTAACCTCTCTGGTTTTGCATGGCCAGATTTAGAGCCAGTCCTCGAGGATCCAGCTTGCTTCTACCTCCAAGATGGTCAATACTAGGGGAATGATCACAGGAGGACTCGAGTGGGTTCCTTACTTCACCGCTCGTTTTGTTATTTACTTCATACTTAGCCGTTTGGCACCGACATGTTAGTCGGATTATCTTGTACTTACTTTTGCATAATTGTAACTAAGTCAGACTGCAGCTGATAACAATTGTGTATATGCTACTATACCATCTGGCTATGTTTTGTAAAGCCAGATCTCAAGAACATTTTGACTAAGCGTTTGGGACGCCTTACTGCTTTATCTTACATGTTCTCTATTTCTGTTTCTTGTTTTGAATGATTGAGACAATAGATGTGGAGTGACCATAGTAAGACTTTCATGTAGTATGCACCCCCTCGTCGGGTTAAACAGCATTGATCGTATTATACGGTATTCATCTACCCGTAATACGTAGCTGGCTGAGTCATTCCCCCGCTCTCCAGTATTCTGGTTCTGGGGCGTGACATTATTATTTAAACTATTATAATATATTAATTATTAAATTATAAATTATTAAATATGATTATAATTGTGATTAAAATATTATTAATTAAGATTATAATAAAATAGTAATTAATAAATTATTAATTAATATTATAATAAGACTAATAAATTATTAATTATGATTATAATTGGATATTAATTAATAAATTATTAATTAAGATTACAGTTATAATTAATAAATTTATTATAATTAATAAAATTATTAATTAAGATTATTATAAATTATTAAATAATTAAATAATTATTGTAAATTATAAATTATAAATTATAAATTATAAATTATAAATTATAAATTATAAATTATAAATTATAAATTATTATGATAACTAACTATTAATTATTTATTTATTAAAAATAATAACTAATTTTTATTTATAAAAAAATATTTTTAAAATAATAGTAATGACTAATTTTTAATTAACTATTAGTTAATTTTGAATAAACTATAAATTAAATATTTTAACGAAATTATTATAAAAAATAACTAATTTTTTTCTCCCAAATCCAACATCTTTTTTCAAATCTAAATTTTGGATTTGGTCATACTTTCCATATCCAATTCTATCTCCAACCAAACATAGGATTCCATGGATTTGGCTCCAAATCCATAAAATCCTAAAATCTAACTCCAAATATGGTTTACCAAACGGACCCTTAGTTGAAGGTTGTCCCTTGAGATCTTCTCTTGTACATCTCCTCTAAGATTCCTAGAAAGAAAAGGGTATTTTGTTATGAGGCAATTCTTTTTTTTGTTGGGGGATCAAATAAGACAACTTGGTGTGCGAAAGTAGTTTGCTCCAGCCACTTCCTTTATTGCAGGTTCAAGTCTTTCTGAATGGACATACATTAAGCTCTTGTGATCAATAAAGATTTCTACCTGACCACCATAATGATAATGCCTCCAGAGCTTAAGTGTGAACACAATTGCGGCTAGCTAAAGATTGTGCATCAGATAATTCTCTTATTATCTTGCATCAGATAATTCTCTTATTATCTCGAATATGTCGAGATGCAAAAGTAACCATCATCCCATGTTGTATAAGGACACATCCCAGTCCTTTATCTGATGCATCACAATAAATGGTGAGCGCGCTTGGCCCTACCGTTATATATAGGTCAGAATAGGTACTAATATTGACCTCCTCTTCAGATCCTCGAATGAATACTACTGTGATGCTGACCACTCAAACTGCATGTCCTTACACGTCAGTGGTGTCAAGGGTGCAGATATCCTCACAAAATCTGCCATAAATCAACGGCAGTACCCTGCTAGTCCTAGAAAGTTGCACACATATACTACAATCCTCGAAACTAGCCAACTCTTTATAGCCTCAACCTTCCTTTGATCTATTGATATGTCTTAGCTTGATTTGATGTCTCTTTATAGCCTCAACATTAGTTGCAAAAATGGCATCACCAGGTAACTCCCATTGCCCATATCATATTTGAAAGCGGTCTGGGTATGTTCTGCTCTCAAATCCTCACCTGATGATACCCATACAATACATCTATCTTGGAGAAGGCCTTAGATCTAAGTTGATTGAACAAGTTATCATTTATCGATAAAAGATAATTGTTTTGATGGCCATTACATTTAATTAACAATAGTCAATTATACATAAACACAACAAACCATCCTTCTTCTTCAATAATATCATGTCACACCTCGCTCCATATTCTGGGGGGTACGGGTACGTATATACGCCAGTCTACACCACAGTTATGATGGTAGTGTGTTGTCTATACCTTAGTTTATATTCATGTAACAACATCAAATGGTATCATCAAATTATAGTATGGTTTCTATTCACAACAAGCAAAAATGATAGCAAGCAAATGTTAACAAAAGGAAAGAACATGATATAGTTTAAGATCTTTAATCATAAACAATTGGTGGAAATTTGAAAAGGAGAATGCTTAATACTACATATATAAAAATAGTCCAAATTTTGGGAACAAGCCTGTTATAGATAAATTATTGGAATAAAATAACTAGTAATAGAACTAAAGTAGTATTGAATAATCATCTAGAATAAGTCTCATCCTCTATTATGCTTGCGCTTAGCTGCAATGGCTTCCAAGTCACCCTCGCATGGACCATATAAGTAGGATAACCCTTCTCGTCTAAAGTTGTCAACGTAAGTTATCTAATCAGGATTAGAACAAAGTACAATGTTAACCAAGAGTTACACATTATGATATATATACTAACAGAAATACGAGAAAGGAAACTGGGGTATAATATAACAAGGATATTACATGTGATAACAAAACTATGAGATATACATGTGATAATAATACAGACTAACATTAGGTAGTTAATATCAGGATAAAAATCATCTCGTGTATAATATGTTATAGAATATTAACTTTTCGCATGTATTTGGTTTGGGATATGAAACTCATACAATCAACATTGTTCCATACATTATGTACTTTATAAACAAAAGAAAACATCTCCGGCTACACAGCTTCAAGTGTCAGTCCGAGCTCCAACACCTCAGCACGTCCAAGCAAATCTCCTCACTAGGGGAGTTGGGGATCTGTTCATTATCGTTTACCGATGAGTGACCTCTAGCCAACTCAAATAAAACTAATACGTTGGTAAAATGAATGCAGGCAAATATATGTGATCTTTCTAATCTTGCCTTGGGATTAATTAATAATTTATAAAACATGCATGTGTCCATAAGGATAAAAGTGTCATAGAAAATAATTGATCTTACCCAATACTTACCACCCTTCCTTGTCATATAACAATATCGCTCATAAAATAAATATGTGTCATAAGTATGTCCCTACATAAGACATTCACTTAAGTATGTCCCTACATAAGACATTCACTAGCCTTCATGAAATACATAAATGTGTCAAGTGTTCGTTCCCGCATCAAGTTAATAGGCTTGCAAGTATATAACTTTAGCATACATCCTAACTATATGTAGGTCACTGACATCGCAAGCCATCTTGGACTATCTCGGGTTAGACGACTCCCTTTTAGCCCTGGTAGCTAGCCACCACTGAAAGTTTTCAAATCCACCCGTATTGCACTGCATCCATCAACTTGACTAATGAAGGTCCCGCAATACCCTGTGTTAACACTTCAGTACGACATCCTTGTTCCTTCTAGGTTGAATTGATTCGGGTACCCCAGCGACCGTTCCAAGAACTCATAAACCTTGTGTACAAGTATAACATACAGTCCCAAAAAATATAGGACTAGGAATGCTATACATGTTAGCTACATATCAAGTGAACTCCAACCCAGCTTGAATACGTATAAGCTGTCTAAGTCGGGTAGTTATATCTCTATATCACTAAGATAATTCTAATCTCAATCCCCTAAAGATAAATCCTTCGTAAGACCAAGTGTACCAATGTTGGTTAAGCATTAATACACTGGATCCCACAGACGAACAAAAATCGACAATATATAATAAAGTGGAGCAAACTCTATTACAATTGTCTGAACAAGCTTATCACAAAGGATAAAGCTTACAAAACTAGGCCATATCATCAGAATAAAATAACAAAAAAATAAGTATAATGCTGGATGGACACAGTGAAAATATCAACCAAATATATACCCGAGTCGAACACAACAACAACACCTGGATCAGCAAACTTTCTCTGCAGAAGCGACTATCTCAAGAGATCACCAGGTCCTCATGGAACATAGAAGGTACATAATACCAAATAACAGTAAAAAGAATATGTAATATGAAAGATAACTACCATAGTCATCTAAGTGTACATATGTAGTTAAGGACAATCCTAATACCAGGCCCAGCCAAACCGGCAATCACCCATGGCACCGCGTCGTAATATCAATGAATGAACATGAAACAACTCTAAGGCTCTGCTACTGAGACCCTGGCACACGAAATAACCAAACCCCAAATAAGGAGATATGGTTATGAGTCATGAGTGCTGGATACTTTGGTAGAGTTCTCCCCACCCATGCTCTAAACTAACTAATCAAGTCAAGTCAAGTGGAACTCATTAACAAGTAACAAGTCACACGAGCTAGTATTACATGATATCATAGAGTCCATAGCCACGAATATCTCATGTCAGACACCTTATCATATTACCATCATCCATCATGTACGTGTCATGTGGTTTATCGTGTCAATTGACACAAATTTAACATATCGTCATGCCTAGTGTCAATACTCGATATCTATAAATAGACATCGGCATCCGAATACTAGTCAGACACTAAGTACCAAGTATTCCTATGTCATGATATATATGAAGATGGAAACAAGTGAACAAAGTAAATAAAGGAATATGTACTAAAAACTTGTCGGTATACTACATCTAGTTTTGCAAAAGAGATGCTTCTGTCCCTTCAGTCTCCTCACTACGAACTTCTCTGTCACATCAACAACCACAATCAACTCTTGGTATCAATGGACACCACTTCTATGATCTAACTATCTTACATAACACATCCTAAAAGTCATCATGGTTATGCATCCATTAAGTATCGTATTAATCTAATAAAATATAATATCTATAATTACTAAATATTTATTATAAAATTTGAAAAATAATGGAAAGGATTATAAATATAATTTGTATAGGTTATTTATAAGAAAAACTCATGATCTAGTTACTAGTTCGATTGGTTCACACAACTTGCCAATTTTTCGACAAAACGGGTCGACTTGATCATAATAAATATTTTTTTTATATTTTCAAATAATTGATTTCAATTTCCCATATCCAAAAATTACTCCAAGGTTATCTTGGGTTTTTAACACCGAAAAGTTTAATAGTAAGAGAACACACAATCAAAAACATTGATTTTCTAGCAATCAGCCGATTACGGCGATAAACATAACAAAGTTTGATATCAAAACAACAAAAAACTTTATCACAAGATTATGTACATGTATAGGAATCAAAGAAGGATTACTTAGGTTCTTACCAATGGTCTTGGTACTGTTGAATATTCTCGCAATAGCTTGTGAACAACAACTACTTCGGACAGAGTCAAATCTGGACACTCTATCGTAAAATGGTTGCCACGGGCAAACCGTTGCGAACAAGGTGCTAAATTTTTAGGTGATGGGAGAGGACACATAAATCTTTATGTTAGTTTTTAATTTTTCAACTTGACAAAAAAAGTGGATGAAACCCACTCAGTAAAATAGTGTACCTGCTGTAAGGTTTCAGCCCACTTCGATCGACTTTGAGTTGCCTTCTCAACTTGGTGCTGACCAAACCAAGGTTGTGGAAGATTGAAGACTTTCTGTGGTGTTAAGGAAAGTTCTTAGGGCTGCATGAGAGGTGTTGGAAGGGTAGAAGGAGGTCTGGAGTGGCCTAAGAAAGGAATAGGCTGAATTCTGATTCACCCTGGACACCTATGATGGAGGGGATATTTTGAGAAAGTTAGAATGTGTTTTGATAGAAATTTTGTGAAGATAAAGTATTTAGGATAGGTAGAGGAAGAATTATACTGAATTAGAGTGAAAAAAAACTTAGTATGGAGGGAGATATGGCCAGATTGGTAGAGACTAGCTGAATTTGGATTCAGCCTAGGTAGGGGTGGATAGATGGAGGTGCGGAGGGAGATGGAGAAGGTTTTGGAAAATAGTTTGTTAAGTTAAGTTGTTTGGAAGAAGTTTAGGAAGAAGTTTTGTTCAGATGGTTTGAGGTAATAAGTGAAGGGGGGGTTCATGGGGTGGCCGTTTACTAATAGGGAGGTGAAGAGTTGAGTTGAATTGTCCTAAAGGATCGATGGGGGTTATGCTGAGTAAGGAAGTGAAGAGGTAGGGGGTTATAGGGTGAAGGAATATGAAAATTGAGTGGGTTATGGATGTCCAATAAATGTGCTTGACCACACTAAGTCATCCATTAGGTTTTAAGTGGTGAGATGTAGAGATGGATCTATTCCAAAGGGTACAAAGCTGAAATTATTTTCTAAAAGTTTAGTGTAAGGTTTTGAGTGGTGAACCTTAGAATTTTATATTTTGTAGAGAGGACAATGGTGTATGGTGTTTGGTATGAAACATGTGAGGGTGCATAAGTATCTAGGTTAAGTATATACTAGGTTTGGGATAAGTCAAACTGGTAGCTCATTAGCACTAGAAATTGTGTCATTGGAATTTGTAATATATATAAAGTATATAAAAGTCTAATTGGATGTGACACAAATGTCAAGGATGTTTGTTTCACTTAACAAAATGCCCTTAAAAGGCTTTTGAAAGAAAATAAGAAAAAGTACAAAAGTACAAGTAGATTCTGGAAAGTATTGCTATGGAAGTCTGATATGACAGCGATCACTTTGTTCCTTGGACCACACGATGATGATGAAGAGAACTGCTTGAAGAAGAAAAACTGGAAGAACTAAGTCACCAGAAAGGTATCGACACAATTGGCACTGATGGTACAGTCGAATGCTTTCCTGCTTTGCTTCACTCTGTTCTTGAAAAAAAGTTGAAAAGAAACACTCTGAAAAATCACTTTGCTCTGAAAGTATCTGGTCTCTGATCTGTGTGATGTCTTCTTCTTTTTTTTGTTTAAAAAATTAAGTCTATTAATAGACTAGACCCTCTGTGCGTAAAAAGCAACATAATTGGGTCTCTACGCAAGTAACTGCCACCTACGATTGAAAATCGACCTCTATGCGTGATGACACGTGTCCCATAACTTCAATAATATAGGGAGAGCATGTACACACGTTCTTCGATAAGTGTGGCATGAAAGCCACGTATACAGACCACGTTCTCACATAGCCAGAAAAGATTGAGCGTAAAATAATCCAAAACAAACTTTCTGCGTAGAGCGGCTAAAAAGTAGCCTTGAGCGTATAGCTAGCTCAAATAAACTCTACGCACACAAAAGTAGCTGAGATAGCCTTGAGCGTAAGAAACTCAAATAACTTTCATGCGTAAAGGAAGCGGTCTCTTGAGCGTAAAGTAGCCCATCTGCACACTAAACTACAAACGTTTGATTTGGTGCGAAAACCTTCTTGGCTTCTGTAAAATGTTCTGTCAGAAAATCATTATGTTAGATCAGTATCACGCACATTAAATGCGGTCTGGACAGCCTATCTCTCGTATAAAGTCTGAGAATGCTCTCGCATAGAGTTTGAGGATGGCTCTTGCGTAAAAGAGTTTGCGTAGAGTTAGACTCTGTTTGATCTCTGCGTAGAGCTTGAATCTGACTCAGTTTGACTGCGTAGAGTCTTTGAATGGGCTTCGCATAGAGTCTGAAACTGACTTTGCGTAAAGCTTTGACTTGGTCTATGAAGATTATTTATGCTTCTACAATGTTGTAATCTTAATATAATGTCATGGTTATAACGTAGTATTTCTTCAAGAATTTATCGTTAATTGGCATCATGAGCAAATCTCCATTAGGTTTAGATAACCTATAAGCACTATTGGAGAATACGGTTTTGACTACATAAGGACCCTTCCATTTAGCTTGGAACTTGCCTTTACTTTTATGAGTCATAACCATAGGTCTTCGGACAGCTAAAACTAGCTCTCCTACTTTAGACGCCCCTTCTTTAACTTTGCGATTGAAAGCTCGAGATATGCGGGCTTGATACAGCTCAATGTGCTGTTGTGCTTGAAGATGCTTCTCATCCAAACCTTCAAGTTCTTGGAGTCTTAAGCGATCATTATTCTCTGTAGTCAGCTCATTAGCAATGGCTATTCTAAGTGATGGTATCTGGATCTCCAGTGAAAGAACAGCTTCACATCCGTAAACTAATGAAAATAGTATAAAACCAGTTGGAGTTCGGACTGTTGTTCGATAAGCCCATAAACATTCTCCAAGTTTCTCGTTCCAATCACGTTTATTAGAGAAGACAAACTTTTTGAGAAGTTTAATAATTGTTTTTTTGAAAGCTTCTGCTAAACCATTAGCAGCTGGATTATAAGCTGTAGAAGCTAAGTTCTGGATCCGATTCTTGTCACAAAATCGATAAAACGCCTGACTGGCAAATTGAGGCCCGTTATCATGGATTATCCTTCGAAGAATCCCAAAACGATAAATGACATGATGTTTGATGAAGTTAATCACATTAGACATTTTACTTCAACAAGAGGAATTACTTATGTCTATTTAGAAAAATAATCGGTTATAGCCAGGATAAACCGATGTCCTTTGACAGAAGGGGGATTAATCGGACCAATAATATCCATACCCCAAGCTTCCAAAGGCCAAGAAGCTGCTGTAGGATATAAGAATTCAGAGGGTTGATGAATAAAGTCAGCATGAATCTGGCATACTTTACACCATCTGGCATAATCCACAGCGTCTGCTATCATAGAAGGCCAATAATAACCCATTCTTCGAATACGGTCTTCTAACTTTGGACCTGGTTGATGCGCACCACAAACTCCATCATGAGCTTCACGAAGTGTTTGCTTAGCTTTATTTTCTGAAAGACAACGCAATAAAAGTCCGTCATAAGAACGACGGTACAACATATGCATTGACGAATCATAATAGAATCGAAATAATCGTCTTTTGATTGATGCAGCTTCTTTTGGATCTTCAGGTAAAATCTTATAAACCGCATAATCAATAGATGGACTTCTCCAATTCCTTTACTGAGAATTTGATTTAGTAGCATAACTTTATTCAATATTCAAATTATTCTTGACACATAATAGATCTCTATCCAATAAAGTGATGGTATTTTGTCTTCTGATGGAAACTGCTAAGTCTGCAGCTAGACTAGCGAGAGCGTCGGCTTCCAAATTTTGAGAACGTGGTACGAATTCAATGAAGAACCCTTTGAATGAAAGAGCCAATTCGATTACCACTTGACGATAGGGAATGAGGTCAGGATTTCTGACTTCATATATCCCTCTGACCTGATTGACAATCAGTTGAGAGTCTCTATAAGCTTCCAGGAACTCAATGTCCAATTGTTTCGCTACTTGAAGACCAATTAGAAGAGAATTATATTCTGCCACATTATTGGAACATGGTTCATTGAGAGAATAAGCACGGTATATGACCATTTTATCAGGAAAAATCAAGACAATACCTACTCCAGAGACAATATTGCCTTTAGGCCCAACTCGTGATGCTCCATCAAAGTATAATTGCCAAATGTCATCCCTCAAAGACATGTTGCAATCTATAACTTCATCCAAAATGTCGTCATATAGTTTGGAAGTTTCAGTTATAAGGTGAGCTGCTAAAAAGTTAGCTAACGCTTGACCCTTCACTGATTTTTGAGGTATGTAGACCATATCATAAGGAGTAAGCAACATTGCCTAGGTAGCTAACCGAGAGTTAAGAATACTCGGCTTCTTCATTAATACCCGAATAGGATTTATTCTGGATATGACATGAATAGTCTGTCCTGATACATAATGTCATATCTTTTAAATGGCAAAAACCAAGGCTAAACATTCTTTTTCCACATGAGTATACCTGTGTTTAGCCCCAACCATCATTCGACTGAGATAATAAATTGCCTGTTCATGACCCTTATCACTTTTTTGTACAAGAAGAGCACTAAGAGAATGATCTAATGCTCGAACATACAGTAAAAATGGTCTTCCCACCACTGGGGGTACTAAAACAGGTAGATTTATAAGGTATTGCTTGATGTCATTGAATG
Organism: Iris pallida; assembly: GCA_029216955.1. Lineage (NCBI taxonomy): Eukaryota > Viridiplantae > Streptophyta > Magnoliopsida > Asparagales > Iridaceae > Iris > Iris pallida. Next base: position 6,498,655 of record JANAVB010028820.1, on the reverse strand, counting down.
CTTTTTGACATGCTTTATCCCAAACAAATGATACACCTTTCTTTAATATACGAGAGAAAGGTTGACATCTCCCAGAGAGATTTGATATAAATCTCTTGATATAAGCAATGCGACCCTGAAAGCCACAGAGTTCTTTCAGATTATGTGGAGGACGCATTTCAAGAATTGCTTTGACTTTATCAGGATCAACATAGATACCTTGAGAAGTGATGACAAATCCTAAAAATTTGCCACTAGAAACCCCTAAGAAAGACTTAGTGGGGTTCATCTTTAGTTGATGTCGACGCATCAACTCGAATACTGTCTTCAAGTCTTGAATGTGATCATCTTTTAATCGACTTTTGACGGCGATATCATCCACGTAACATTCAACTATTTTTCGTAGATGTTCTTGAAAGATATTGGTCATAGCCCTTTGACAGGTAGCACCGGCATTTTTTAGACCAAAAGGCATAACTGTATAGCAATAAATTCCAAGGAGTGTACGAAAAGCGGTATGCTTCTCATTTCCTGGATACATCTTAATTTGGTTATATCCTGAAAATCCAACCATGAAAGACATGCTTTCAAAACTGCATGTATTGTCTATTATGACATCAGTGATAGGAAGTAGAAATTCGTCTTTTGGACAAGCTGCATTGAGATCTCGAAAATCTATGCAAACTCGAACTTTTTCATTCTTCTTCATGACAGAAACAATATTAGCAACCCAATCTGGATATTGTTCTTCACGAACAAAACCGCATGTGATCAATTTTTTAACTTTTGTTTCAATTGCATCCATCATATCTGGTTGAAAATGCCGCTGCTGTTATTTTACAGGTTTGGCATTAGGAAGAATATTGAGTTTATGGGTAGCTACTTTAGGATCCAAACCTGGCATATCCTCATAGCTCCATACAAATATATCAATATATTCTTTAATTAGCTTTATCAACTCTTCTTTTTCATCCTCAAAAAGATTTTTGTTGATAAATATTGGCTTTAACGTAGTTTCGTCTCCAACATCAATCTGAACGATTTCATCTTCTGTAGGTGGCTGTCGTTGTTCAAATTGAAGCTCCCACTGAGTGTCCATTTGTTGTGCCCATGGGTCATTTTCAAATAGTTCAGACTCATCAGTTTGAACCATATTGACTGAAAAGACGCGCTCAGATTCAACATACTGGACTACGTCAGAATCTGAGGATTGTAAACAACTGGAAGAAAATTCTTCTGCCATATCTTCATTAAACATGTGGGATGTATCGTATCCCAAACCGGAGGTGATACATCTTCTGGAATGAGAGGATCTGGAGATGCAGAGTTTTGATTGATAGCAGGCTCTTAACTTAAAGGTATATCAACCCCTTGACTATCTTGAGTTTGTGCTACTACTTGCACCGGTGTTACCAATGCTGGTTGGACTATTTGCTGATTCTTTATTAACTGATGCATATTTTGCATCATTTCATGCATATCTTTTAGTGATTGTTCCACCGTAGAAAGACGATGTTCTGTATGAGCAGTAGACGTCTCATGTTCTTCTCCGATAGCATAAGATTCAACTTCTCTTGAACTTACAAAGGGATTGGTGTACGGGTATGAATCAACGCTATCAGTTTATGACTCCAAGTACTGGGTACCCCAACCTCTGAATCTGAAGAATGCATATTTAAAGGTTGTCGACTTCTTGACCGACTATGTTGATATACTCCTGCAAAAGAGTCGAGGATTCGGTAGAACCGTTGTTAACCTAGAGTCTGGAACGAATTGTGTCTTAAACGTCATCCTCTATTGATATGAGATGCCATATTAAATAATGCATAGGACAACACATGTTCTTGGTCATCAATTTGTTGTTGAGGTACGTTGTAGCTTAATCGGTTGAAAACTGACCGTTTAGTAGCAGTACAGCAACATTTGATTACAATTTAATGACACTCACAATGATGGTTTTCTTAGGGGAGTGTCACAGGAAATTATCTGTTTTTACGCTTTTGTACAAGTAACTCGCATAAATCAGAATAATTGGAAGGTAATATCAGAGAAATATCCAGTCCCTTGCGTAAAAAGAAGATTACTAGCTTCATTGGCAGAAGAAAGTTGTGCGCTTTTACGTGCTTGAAGTTGTGTGCGTAAATCTTGAGTTGGTTTTTGTGCACTGAGAACTCCATCAGCATTGCACGTAATCCTAAGATTAGGCATTTTGCGTAAAGCAATATTAGAAAATTGTTGGCGTAAAACAGAAGTTTTGCCAAAATTTGTTGTCTTTTTGGACAAATCAAAGGAGTTGTTTGCCATAAGAGACTTGTTTTTACGCTGTACGCGTGTAGGAAAGTTCACTTTAGATGCAAAAGCAGCATTGTGAACTTTATCTACCATGTCACTGACATGAGATTTGCTTTACGCGTATAGCACAAAACAGAAATATCTGCCACATCACAGACGAGAGATTTGCTTTTACGCTTAGAGTGCAAGACTTGAACGTCTACCTCGTCACAGACGGGAGACTAAACTTTACGCACTGGGCACAAAACTGAAGTAGGAATTGCCTCGTCACAGACGGGAGCCCCAACAACAGGAGTGGGAAGAATTCCCTTGCCTTTGGAGACAGTAGAGAGATCAAAGGGTGCTTTGGACTTAGAAATCGAAACTTTTTACGCCCTTCGTGATTTCTGAACATTGGAGCAGGGAGTACTACTCCCAGTTCAAAGCATTTCTTCGTAAGCAGTCTGGTCGAATTGAACAACCAAAGTCTTCTTTGTAGATCCAATCGACACATCATCATATTGAGCAATTGCTTTCTCGTCGGAGGAGAAAGTCGTCCCCAGCAGAGTCGCCATTTTGTTTCACTTAACAAAATGCCCTTAAAAGGCTTTTAAAAAAAATGATAAAAAGTACAAAAGTACAAGTAGATTCTGGGAAGTATTGCTATGGAAGTCTGATCTGAGAGCGATCACTTTGTTCTTTGGACCACACGATGATGATGAAAAGAACTGCTTGAAGAAGAACAACCGAAATAACTAAGTCACCAGAAAGTTATCGACACAATTGGCACTGATGACACAGTCGAATGCTTTCCGGCTTTGCTTCATTCTGTTCTTGAGAAAAAGTTGAAGAGAAACACTCTAGAAAATCACTTTGCTCTGAAAGTATCTGGTCTCTGATCTATGTGATGTCTTCTTCTTTTTTTGTTTAAAAAATTAAGTCCATTTAAAGACTAGACCCTCTGTGCGTAAAAAGCAATATAATTGGGTCTCTACGCAAGTAGCTGCCACCTATGATTAAAAATCGACCTCTATGCATGATGACACGTGTCCCATAACTTCAACAATATGGGGAGAGCTCGTACACATGTTCCTCGATAAGTGTGGCATGAAAGCCACGTATACAGACCATGTTCTCACATAGCCAGAAAAGATTGAGCGTAAAATAACCCAAAACAAACTTCCTGCGTAGAGCGGCTAAAAAGTAGCCTTGAGAGTATAGCTAGCTCAAATAAACTCTACGCACACAAAAGTAGCTAAGATAGGCTTGAGCGTAAGAAACTCAAATAACTTTCATGCGTAAAGGAAGCGGTCTCTTGAGTGTAAAGTAGCCCATCTGCAAACTAAACTACAAGCGTTGGATTTGGTGCGAAAATCTTCTTGGCTTCTGTGCAATGTTCTGTCAGAAAATTATTCTGTCAGAGCAGTAGCATGCACATTAAATACGGCCTGGACAGCCTGTCTCTCGCATAAAGTATGAGAATGCTTTCGTATAGAGTTTGAGGATGGCTCTTGCGTAAAGGAGTTTGCGTAGAGTTAGACTCTGTTTGATCTCTGCGTAGAGCTTGAATCTGACTCAGTTTGACTTGCGTAGAGTCTTTAAATTGGCTTCGCGTAGAGTCTGAAACTGACTTTGCGTAAAGCTTTGACTTGGTCTATGAAGTTTATTTATGCTTCTACAATATTGTAATCTTAATATAATGTCATGGTCATATAATGAATGCAAGGAACATGTCAAAATTGTGTCTCATATTTTCAATTGGAACGGACATAGGTGCAAAGTTTAGGTTTGAGTTAGAAATTATGCACGAATGTTGCAAAATTAAAAATATACAAGGGAATTTATCTGAGTGGTACATGATATACCAAAATGAAGGTGGACTCATCTAGAACATGAATATGGAATTTGTTTCAGGGAATTGGCCAATGATGTGCTTCAAAAATCAAAGATATGGGAAAATGTATTTATAGTCATGAATTTATAATAGAAGTATAAATTATTAAAATAATTAATCAAAAAAATTAAAATAATCTCAAAATATATAGTTCTTATAATCTATTTCTCCTTAGAAAATTTCGTCCTCAAAATTATATTAAAGAATGGTATAAAGAAACTAGTTGCACATAATTTCTATAGGACGCTAATACCAATGGATCTAAGTTGACATAACCTACCAAGAGCGAGGATACACTCAGTTATAGATATATCCTAATTTATATCTTCTTAAATATTTATCTACGATTTTCTTTCACCTCACGCCATTCTATGGCCTAGCTTCCTCAAATGTTTCTTCCAACAGTATGGTATTAATATATTTAGAATATAATCTACCAAGATCTTTAACCATCCTCGATACTTGAAAATTAAATATATCATTTAATTTCTGACATTTTTTCAGCCTATGAAACAACTTTTCTCCAAATGTTTTACTTTACAACTCAAACCTTATTTCCCATCTATCAATCTTATTTAAGGATGCTCTACTTCTATTACGCTCCCACACCTCTACCTTGAATTTTCTTCTTCTTCTCATCTCATGCCATTCCGTTTTTTGTTAATGCCACAATCTCGATCATGAGCCTCTTAATAATCCATGATACTGACTTTCTATTGCCTCATCAACATATTTTTATGTCATAACAATTTTCTAACATTACCTTTACCTATCATGAAACTCGCACCATCTATTTCCTCGAGCTAACATTCCCATTCTTTATTTGAGTCTTGACTTCAAGGTTGAGTTCACGGCCACACAACTAACTCAAGCACATCATTTTTATAATCCTCATTACATTATTATAGATAATCCCTTATCATAATCCTCATCTCAATTGTCACTTTTCAATTTTATTTTTCTTTTTTCTGTAATTTTTTCTTGCTTCTCTTCAATTAATCATCCTAACATAGTATTGCTCCTATGATTCTTTCCTCTTTATAACCACTATAAGAAACCTAATCCAAACACAACTATTCTAGTAACAATTTCTCTAGGATTCCTAATTATTCCGTGTCGATGAAGGATTTGCTAGTCTACTTAAGGTAAGACTTCTAACTCAGCTTTTAAAATCCTTCGCTATGGCTAACCATAGGAAATATAAAAATCATAATAAATCCTTAAACTCTATCAATCCTTGAACTCTATATTATACCCTTATAAGTTATATATCAAACCCCTTTAGCAGTATAATTAATGATCTACACATTTCTATCTATCAACAAGCTATACAACACTTATAAGAATGTCTAACCATTTTATACATATTTGTTGGGAAAAGGTGAAGGCTGAGTTAAGCAAATGCTTAGATCTAATACTCCTAACATATTATAAAATTATTGGTTAATTTTTTAGTCCTGGTCTTTTATAGCACTACCAAAATACGCTCATTTAGCGACGGAGGTTTAGCGACGGAATTATTCCGTCGGTATTAGCGACGGGTTCGTGGCCGCTCAGCGACTGATTACCGACCACAAACATTTGCCATTTTTTATTTTAATTTTAGGGGCAGGAAAGGTCACACATCCGTCGCTAGTGTGTCGGTGTTATAGCGACGGATATTCGGTCGTCGCCACGTAGTCGTTTATTTGGCGGGAATTGTGTATATAATTGGCGGGACATATCTTCGACTACGTAGCGACGGATATTCAGTCAGATAATCAATAATAGCGACTACCTGGCGACGGATATTTCTTAGTCGCTATTCCGTCGCTAAATTAGCGTTCCAGACTTAAATGAAAAGGCGGGGGAAACTTTTGGCATTCCCCCCAAATTCAATCTCTCTCCTCTCACTCTCTCTCTCTCTCTGTCTCTCTCTCTCGCGCGACTTCGTGAACGGCGACGGCGTCCTCTCCTCTCTCTCCCGAAGGTAATCTCCTCTCTCTCTCTCTGTGTCGCGGTGTCGACGTAGGGGCAGCGGAGGCGGCGGGCTTGAGGACATTCGGGCTTGGGGCGGGGGCATCGGGGGCTGGGCGGCTGGCTTGGGGCGGGGGCGTCGGGGGCTGGGCGGCTGGCTTGGGGCGGGGGCGGCGGGCTTGGGGACATTCGGGCATGGGACGGGGGCGTCGGGGGCTGGGCGGCTGGCTTGGGACGGGGGCGTCGGGGGATGGGCGGCTGGTTTGGGGCGGGGGCGACGGGCTTGGGGACATTCCGGCTTGGGGCAGGGGCGTCGGGGGCTGGGCGGTTGGCTTGGGGCGGGGGCGTCGGGGCCTGGGCGGCGGGCTTGGGGCGGGGGCGTCGGGGGCTGGGCGGCGGGCTTGGGGCGGGGGCGTCGGGGGCTGTGCGGCGGGCTTGGGGCGGCGGGCTTTGGTCGGGGGCGGCGGGGGGCTTTGCTTATCAAATTCATCTAATTTATATATTGGCTAAATAATGTGTTATCCATATTGGGTGTTATCCATTAGTTTGGTGGTGTTTGGATTAGTAAATATGAATATGGCGTTTGGGTTCATGGTGTATATGTTCACTGTGTCAAGGACAGTGCGAGTTCTTCATCTGCATAAGTCAGTGTTTGGGTTCATGGTCTATACATCTAACTGTGATATACATATATATATATGTGCCTATTATAATTAGCATGCAGGACGGCTTGGGGTGTAATGTGTGATTGTAGACATGGTAGGAATTATAGGTAATTAACGCTAGTGTGACTAGACTAAGGTAGTGCTTGCTAGATAATAAGGACACTCTGGTATCCTAACCAAGTTAATTTAGACTAGATATTTAGGATATAGCTCCCATATCCTAGAAGTGGACTCTTGCAATTTAGAAATAGATAGATTGACTTAGTTTAGTATCGGTATCGCACTATCGGTCAAGGTTCACAATCATCGGAATCGGTTTCGGACTATTCCTATGAGTATTGGTATCGGCAATATCGGTAGTATCGGCGGTATCGTATCGGAGCATCGAACTTTGGTATCGGAAAACAAATAATTATTAATAAATTATTTACATTTAAAAACATATATTTTATACATGTAGGCATAATTTTAAGTATTTCAGCGTTATTTCTTAGTAGTTTTGAAATTATATGAAATAGTAGTCACCTTTACCGATTGGTTTTGCCGAATTGACCGGAACAAAGACCCCCATATATAGTCGGTATCGGTCAATATTTGGTATCGGTCGGTATCGGATCGGAACATGCCAACCGTATCGGTATCGGTCGTATCGGATCGGTATCGGCCGATACTTTAAACCATGCTATCGGTATCGAACTATCGGTATCGGTATCGCACTATCGATATCGGTATCACAGTATCGGTATCGAACTATCGGTATCGAACTATCGGTATCGGTATCGGTATCGCACTATCGGTATCGGTATCGCGCTATCGGTATCGGTATCGGTATCGCACTATCGGTATCGGTATCGGTATCGGTATCGCAGTATCGGTATCGAACTATCGGTATCGGTATCGCACTATCGGTATCGGTATCGGTATCGCAGTATCGGTATCGAACTATCGGTATCGAACTATCGGTATCGGTATCGGTATCGCACTATCGGTATCGGTATCGGTATCGCACTATCAGTATCGAACTACTAGTAACAATTGTATTTATATTTTTCTCTTCTCGAGCTAGAATACTAGCGGATCCACCAGTTACATGATTATATACTAATTCTGTTTAGTTTGTCTTACTATACAGATTTTTACATCTAATCTGTGATGGATCGTTATTTCGTTGATCGTACTTGGATGTACAAACGACAACACGAGAGCAGAATAGGTGTGAGTGACGATTTTCAGGCAGGCGTGGAAGTGTTTCTTAAGTATGCCATGAGCAAAGCTCAGTTTATGGACGGTAACAAAATCAAGTGTCCATGTCGTAATTGTCGCAATAGACGTTACGAAGAAGTGGTGAGTGTAAGAGATCATTTGACCCGTAAGGGTTTCGTACGTGATTACGACCTGTGGTCATCGCAAGGTGAACTATATGCCGAAAGACAGGTTGCGAATGCTGCTACTTATGCTTTTGATGATAATGCTGTAGCAGATTTTGTCGTCGATGACGACGAATGCTCCGTTGATTATGGAGACGTGCAGAACCTTGCACGAGATATGGTGTACGACGCGGCAGGGCCTAATTTTGATCCGGAGGATCCTAATCCCGAGGCGAAGGAGTTCTATGATATGTTTCAGGATGCTGAAACTTTTTTATATCCTGGTTGTGATCCACATTCCGTACTATCAGTGATGATGCGGTTGTTGAACATAAAGTCCGATTTTAACTTGCCACAAACTTGCTATGATCGGATTACACAACTAATGAAGGAGGTGTTACCGAAGGAATCAAAAGAGCTTCCAAAAAACTTCTATAAGTCGAAGATGATGGTCTGATAACTGGGACTGGGGTACGATAAGATAGATTGTTGTCGCAACAGATGCATGCTGTACTACAAGGAGAACGAGGATGTAGAAAGTTGCCGCTTCTGTAATGCGGATCGTTACAAGGAAGTCAGGGGAAAAGGAAAGTCAACTAGAAAATGACGTCCTTACAAGTATATGCATTACTTGTCGATCACGAAGCGCTTGCAGAGGATGTATATGTCTCAGAATACAGCAGAACACATGACGTGGCATAACGAAGAACGCACAAAGGACGATGGAGAATTGTCACATCCTTCGGATGGAGAGGCGTAGAAATATTTCGATTTTCGCCATCCGGATTTTGCTGCAGAGCCCAGAAATGTACGCATGGGGCTATGTTCTGATGGATTCGCCCCTTTCGGGCAGTCGGGATCTCAATACTCCTGCTGGCCGGTCATTCTGACCCCTTACAATCTGCCACCATGGATGTGTATGAAGACTCCTTATATGTTCTTGACAGCTATCATACCGGGTCCCAAAAATCCGACGAAGAATATCGATATATATTTACAGCCGTTGGTGGATGAGCTAAAACAGCTGTGGGAGATCGGCGTCACGACGTATGATATTTCCAGGAAACAGAACTTTCAGATGAGAGCTTCACTGATGTGGACAATCAATAATTTTCCTGCATACGGTATGCTGTCGGAATGGAGTACTCACGGTACCCTGTCTTGTCCGATATGCATGTAAAATAGTAAGGCGTTCTGCCTTAAACATGGAGGAAAAACTTCTTTCTTTGATTGTCATCGTCAATTTCTGCCCGCGAGTCATCCTTGGAGAAAGAATAAGGACGCATTCAGAGCTGGAAAACAAGAATTTTCTCATTCGTCTGCTAGATTGTCGAGATACGATATTTGGGAAGATGTAAAGGATTTTCCCACTGTAATGGAAGATCTATCGAACAATCGTGTCGATGGGTTCGGACAAACCCATAACTGGACCAAACGGAGTATCTTCTGGGACTTGCCTTATTGGAAAGATAATCTTATAAGGCATAATCTTGATGTTATGCATATCGAAAAGAATGTGTTCGATAATGTCTTCAATACCGTCATGGACATTAAAGGAAAGACGAAGGACAATCCAAAAGCAAGACAAGACATTGTCGAGATATGCAAGCGTCCTTATCTGAACTTGATACAAAGGGGAGCTGCTGGACAATTAAGTAAGCCGATAGCACAATACACATTGAGCAAAGAAGATAGATTAATAATCTGCAAGTGGGTATCTACTTTAAGATTTCCCGACGGCTATGTGTCGAATTTGTCTAGATGCATTGACCTCAATGAACGCAAGCTAACGGGAATGAAGAGTCATGACTGCCACGTGTTTATGGAAAGATTACTGCCCATTGCTTTGAAAGAGTTGTTGCCTTCTGCTGTATGGGTTCCGTTGGCCGAACTATCAATATTTTTTAGGGATATTTGTTCAACTAAGTTGACTGTGCAACACATGGTTGAACTTGAGGAGAAGATTATCTTAACAATTTGCAAGTTGGAGAAAATATTTCCTTCTGGCTTCTTCGACAGCATAGAACATCTACCGATTCATCTAGCATACGAAGCCCGTGTCGGTGCATCTGTTCATTATCGATGGATGTACCCATTTGAAAGGTACATAAATATCGATATAATTTAAGCTGAATTTCTATTTATTTTAAAATTCTTTCTTAATTCTCAAGATAATTTGTCTCTCTAGATACCTACACCATCTAAAGAAGAAAGTTGGCAACAAAGCTCATGTAGAGGCTTCGATATGCGAAGCATATCTTATCGAAGATGTTTCAAACTTCTGCTCCATTTATTTCGATACTCATGTTAAAACAAATCGAAATAGACCTCAAAGGAATGACGAGGATGTTGAGGATGGAGGAATATTCAATGTAAGGGGCAAGCCTGTTGGGGCTAGTAAAAGACGGTGGTTGACAGACGATGAGTATAATGCCGCTCACCGATATGTCTTGTTAAACTGTGACATACAAGAAGTGAGAGATTTGGAGAAGTAAGTCAGTACACTAAATATCGTTATAATCTCGAATTTGATGAAGTAAGTGACTACACTTATATATTCTTATTTTCTCTAATAGTGTATTTAGAGATGAAATCAAAATGAGGAGACCCGATATTACCGATGAGGGACTTCAAAGAGAGGTTGATTGTACATTTCCGTCATGGTTTCACAAATACGTAAGTAACTGTGATTATAATTGAGATTATTAATATATAATCTGAAACATTTAAATTATAAATATTTGTTTACAGGTTTTATTGCCTGAAACAACGCTCACTCATGAGAGTGTTCGTTATCTGGCACTGGGACCGAAGAAGCAAATAAAGACTTGGCCAGGCTATGTCGTTATGGCTTCAGGTTTAAGTCAACTCAGAATGCTATAAATATCGAATTTATCAATGACGACATCAATACCAAGGATTCCGGTGTTTGCATAAGAGGCACCGTCTATGACGATGAGCCGGACTTTGACTATTATGGAGTGCTTCGAGATATTGTAGATTTACAATATACTGGCCCATATGATATGCATATTGTGATGTTCAAATGTGAGTGGTTCGATACGACACCAAATATCGGTTGGAGAATCGATAAACAATTTGGTTCGTCGATATAAATCATCGCAGGAGGTATAGAGGGTCCGATACATTTGCAATAGCAAATCAGGCTGTTCAAGTCTACTATACAAGCTACCCAAGGCGTCGTAGAGATTGATTTGACTGGTGGACAGTATGCAAGATTAAATCTAGAAATACATTCAACGTTGGAGACCCAGCATACCAAGAGGACCAGATCGAAAAGTCCCAATACTTGGGACAACACTCAGATACAATGGATGTTGAAGATATTGTTGAGGAAAATAGAGGGGAGAAAGAGGTCGATACACAAGACTTAGCTGTCAACCAGGGGAGAAAGAGGCGTCTTGTCCCAAATTTTGAGGCAGAAGAAGAAGAAGAAGAAGAAGAAGAAGAAGAAGAAGAAGAATTTGATGGGGGTGAGGATACAGATGAAATCGACGATGAAGATAAGGATGAGGATGAGGATGAGGAGGATGATGATGAAGACGAGGCCGAGGATGAGAACGAAGACGATGATTAGGTTAAATATTATTTTTTTCATTTGATTATTTACTTATTGCAGATGGCACTCCTAGTCTTTTTCGTCGCGGCGGCACTCGTCTCCCTACTGGTGGTATGTATATTTTAGTTTAGTTTTTTATATCCATTTACACTTTATATTGTTAATTATGTTTATGTGTTCTATTTACAGGTCATGATGGCTGGCCGTGGTCGTGGTGCTGGTCGTGGTGGTGGTGGTGGTGCGGGTCGTGGTCGTGGTCGTACTGGTGCTGGTGGTCGTGGTCGCGTTCAGAGTTCCCGGGATGTGACCCCATCGAGCGAGCCCGACCCGGAGAGTACCCCGGGCACAGACGCATCCCGCCCTCGATCGACCACTTCATCGAGGCATCAGTCCGAATCTGCTAGCGGATCCGATCCGCTATCGGAACCACCAGCAGCGGATCCACCAGGGGATGCCCCAGTTACTGCACAGTGGGCCCCAGAGTACCCCCATACTCGGTTCCATCCGGTTACTGGGGAGTACATACGCAGACCCGTGGATCCTCCGACGGCACCAGAGAGGCCGAGAGGCGAGTTCCGACGAGAGCTATGGCCCGCGGGGACCTCGTAAGTAAATTTAAGTTAATTTATTAAATTTCTTTCATTTATTCAAGTTAATAATCCAGTCGTTTCTTCTTTGTAGGTTTTTTCCGTTTAATATTGGCAGGGCCCTTGGAGAAATTATCAGGGCTAACTTCCACGGTCCTTATCTCAACTTTACGTCGGTGCCTCCAACCGAGCAGTACGTCTGGCTCGACGAGTTGAGGGTATATATCTATATTTTTTGGTTAAGTCTATGTGATTCTTTAATCAACCATTTTGTAAATTACCTGATAATTGATTTTTTGTGTTAGAGAACGTACTGGTGGCCCCCCCATCGCGAGGAGGGGATCCGCAGGACCTACCGAAGCGCATGCTCGAAGAAGATACGGGATATGATTCATGACCTAAAGATGGGGCATACGAGGCCGAATTGGATCCGACAGGACTATTATGAGGACCTCTTAGGCATGATGGATAACCCTGCATACAAGGAGAAATCGGCGAAGGCGAAGGTGAACCGATCTGCCGTGGGCCTTCATACGGGGGGATCAAGGTCTCACGCAGCGACACTTGCAGATCTGGTGAGCAACCGTAAATTTATTTCACTGTCGAATTAGGTATTATTAATTAAAGGAGTTAATTAGTTTCTACGCAAATTTCGTATGCAGGCCCAACGGGCGGTAAAGGAGGGAAGGGCGCCAGAATCGGTCACCATGCACGACGTCTTCCAACATACGCACAAAAGGCAGAAGGACGGGAGCTTCGTCGACGAGAGAGCCAAGGAGACTGATGTAAGTACTTATGATTATGAGATTAACGTTAGAATTAAAAGTATTCGGACTATAACTTAGGTAAACTTAGGATTCACACTTAACTTAGTGAAACATAGGATTTAGATTACAACTTAGGTAAATCTTATAATATAAACACATTCATTTGATAGGCTGCGTATCGTGAGGCCCTTAGTCGGGCTCAGTTACCAGACACCGAGGATGTCGGTGAAACGACGCCCTTCCGGACGCCCTCTTCTTTGGCTGCTCGGAACGACTTGTTCGTAGATACCGTCGGCGGCTTTAAGAAAGGGTACCTGTATGGAGTCGGCTCCCTAGGGCCATTGCATATGGCGACGCAGAGATTTCCACCGACACCGCCTCCTCCCGTGGCCCGGGCAGACGATGATGTTAGGTCGCAGCTTACGCAGCTGCACGAGGCGGTGTCGTCCTTGCGGGAGCAATTTGCCACGCACTTTCCGCCTGCGTCTGCTACTGCCGGGGTGTCTGCTGCTGCCGGTACGTCTGCTGATGGTGCTCGTCCGTCTTCTACTGGTCCGTCGACTGTAGGTGTCGGTCCGTCTTACGTGGGCCACCTTTCTTTCAACCCTGAAGCCCCTGTTCTACCGCCTACGGCTGTGACGGCACTCCTAGATCTCATGTCCGCAGAGCAGCTTCGCCGACTTCCGAGCACTGTCTACGACGCCTTGCCTCCGTACCTTGTGGAGGAGTATATGCGTCGGTCGAATCCGGGAACGGACAATCGACCTCCTCCTTCTTAAAATGTTGTATTAAGAAAATTTGGATTATTTGTGAGAGCTTTGAACTAATTGTGCTATAATCGGCTTATAGCACCGGATATTATGTTACTCTTTAGGATAATTGATATTTATTTTCTATTAATTTGGTTTGGTCTGTGATTCTTGGATAATTGGTCGTATGTGCATATTTGGTCTATGTGATTCTTGGATAATTGGTGTGCACTATATATTTGGTCTGTGTGATTGTTGGATAATTGGTGTGCATTATATATTGGTTTGGTTTATGCATATATTTGTGAACAGGGAAAGTGCTGCCAATTTTTTTCCCAAAAAACCCAGTTAGCGACGGACTAGTGACCGTTTAGCGACTGATATTCCCAGTTGTCGACGGGTTTTCGACGGATAATCCGTCGCTATCTGGAGTTTTTAAACTGTTTGCAGTCAGCGACGGGTTATCGACGGATCATCCGTCGGCAACATTCTGGTGGTATAAGCTTCGACGGAACAGCGACGGAAAGGTCGTCGCCCGGGCGACGGATAACCAGCAGCTAAGCCGTCGCTGTATTTGGCGACGGATTAGCGACTGGTTATCCGTCGCCATAGTTCTGGAAATGCATGACATTTCCAGAACCATGGCGACGGATAATCAGTCAGTAATCCGTCGCTGTTGAGTCGCGGTAGCGACGGGTCCGCGACGACTATTCCGTCGCCATGGTGCTGGAAATGCCAAGCATTTCCAGAACCTGATCGACGGATAGTCCGTCATAAAACCGTCGCAAATCCGTCGTTAATTATCGACGGATACCGACGGCATAGCGACGGATAGATACGATCTGATACGCTGTTACGACGGGTTACCGACGGAAAGTTACGTCGCTATTTCCTACACAGTTCAATACTTAATAGTTGAAATGGACGGAAATCCGTCGGGAACGTGTCGCTAAGTCTTCGTATTGTAACGTCGACTATCCGTCGCTAATCCGTCACGTGACGACAACTTAGCGACGGAAGGTTATTAGCGACGAGCTGATTGCCGACGGATGTTTTTGGCCAAGATCCGTCGATACTCGGTCGCTAATTGTAATTACCGTCGTCTTAGCGACGGATGTGGCCGTCGCTAAAACGATAAATTTTGGTAGTGTAGGTTATTTTAAGGCTAGCCTTACCATATATATAGATGATCGTCTATTCTAATGCAGACCTTCCTACTATATCTAATATTCCTTGGCTGCATATCATTATGATATTATCATCCGATAATACTCTCTAATGGAGGTCCTTTAGGCTACTATCTGTAGTACCCCATATCTACATCATGCCCCATTCTCCATCCACGGGGTGCGCGAGAAAGGAACACTGTCGCTATCGATTCGGTCGGGACCGATAGGTCGGGATCAATCGAATCGGTCGAACGGAAATGATTGAATTAAGATCCTTTTTCTCGTTATGGAAAGGCTTCTTCGGAATCAAATCCCATATTCAGCGGGTTGCGCCTCGAGGATAGAATCTGCGGCTGAGTTGGGAGAGACCTCCCGCTGCTTTGCTTTTCATACCGCACTTGCTTCTTTGGATTTGGTTTTCTGAATGCGTTTTCGTGAATGTTTTAAATGGTTTTCATGGCTTGCATTTTCGAACTTGCATTTACATATCGAACTCCTTGAATAATACAGTGTTCTAATCGGTTGCTTGTGTAATTTTAGATAATCGCTTAGGCGACAACTAGCACGACCAACAAGTCTCTCGCCTCGAACAAAAATCAAGGTGAGTAGCTGACCTTCTCTTCTCGACCCCCTTCTTAGTTCAATCGATAACATGAATGTGAATGGAATGATAGATGCAAGGGCACATACACGTCTAGTTATCTTATAAAAACTGTGTTGAATAAAGGATTGACTCATTGGACAAATTGATGATACTATAAGGTAAAAGTTTCCTCGAGCGGCAATCCAGGGTCACGGGACCATTTTGACCTAGGAGGAAACAGGGTATAGTTGTGCTGGATGATAGCACGGGTTAGGCGGGGACTTGCAACGGGGCTCGTTACTTGCGTTGAAAGGGTCCCAACTAACAAAGTTATAAGTCCAGGATGGCTTGTGATATCAGTGACCAATCACACATAAATTGTACATGCTATGCTAGCGATAACAATTGACAGGAAAGAATATGGTAAGTCTCACATTGTACGGTACGCTCTGCCATAGGTAAGTTCTAACTTAGTTTACATTATGCTTGTCTGAAATTCATTAGGATGGTTAGAAAGATTCACCAACTAAGTTATATAAACTCTTCAACCAAATGAGAGCACGAAACTTAATTTGCCACGCACCAGTACAAAGTGTATTGTACTGATCCTCGCTCTCTACACAGGTACCCCAAACCAAGAAGGATGTACCACTTAAGCTCAAGGCGACGCAAGTCCATTGAAGCCTCGTCCATGTGTTGAAGGCTTATTTTGAATCCTTTTGAAGACTCCACATTCAGTCCAGAAGAATGGCGTCTTGACTCCCCATGATTCCAGGTCCTTAGGAATATTTTGTTTGTAAAGGAGGATGTAATGTATGGAACGACTATCTCATCAGTGTTCATTTTGTAATTGAGTCATATTGTAGCCCGTGCGACAATGATTTTAATGGAGTCTTGTAAATAAAGTTTTATTATCAATGAAAATAAAAGTTTCTCTTATTTCAATGTGTTCAATTTCTCTGCATACTCTATTTGATGTTGTGTTTCGGATAACCTTATGACTGTACCTTGTGCAATCGTAACTTAGGTTCGTATGGGATCACGCCCGGGGTACGACTATCGATTCTTTGGAATCGAGACGTGGCACTATCCATGGTAATTTCATTCACTATGTCATGATTTCAATATCCTCCAAATAAAAAATTTCTCGAAACCAATGCAAATATAAACTCCTAAAAATATTTATATCAAGTCATGAACATTATGCTTCATCGAATTATTTAACTTGACCAGATCCTCGAGGTCTATTTTTAGTTTGGCACACCCATACTGATTAGAATATGTGACTCAATTCCACTATATATTTCTCCAAGTTGCATTCTTACTCACCTTAACCATTACAATCGAAAAATCTTATAGTATTCTTCTAGGCAACCCAAATAGTTCAAGTAAACTTCTATTCAGAACTCTATCTAGTTTAGACAAAGGGTAGTATGGTTTAGTCTAATGATACCCGGGTATTCTGTTTGGATTAAGCCTTATACTGTACTCTATTCTAGCTCATCATCTTGGAGGAATATCTATAAAAATCCTATCAACCTTAGTTAATTATCTAGTCATGTTAAGCATGGATTCCTATATCCTCCAGTTAATAATTTCTACAGCAGTATGATAATCAAATCTTATACATACTTATAATCATCAAGTCAAGTTCCATCGAATCATTTTATCCTCAAGCACATCTTTTGAAGGTCTTTCGTAATGGTGGTCTTATTTTGTTCAGGGGGCCACGTCTAAACCTAGGGTCTAATTGTATACTCTCTCAAATCGTATCTTTAGCCAACGTAAAAAAAAATTTATCTTATCTTTCCAACAAATATTCATGAATATGCAAAATTTCCAATCCAACTCCAGCTCTTAAGAAGTTGTAGGAATGCCTACCCATTGACAAAAATAGATTTGCCCACCAACTAAACCTCATACATATAAGTAAGAATTCCACTCCTACCTACTTGGTCCATCTAGTATAGGTGTCTATCCAACCCTTCTTGTCTTACATGATCATCCACTAAAATGTTCTATCCACCTTACTCCTATCATACATTAAAATATAATTGAAATAGCTCATCCAGAACAAATGTTCGTCTTTTCGAAATAGGAAAAGACGAGGATCCAATATAAGGAGTTCAAGAGAGGTATGATCGAATACAAACACGAGGTTCAAGGACGATAATAGAAGTCAAAAGAATTTCAATTGTAATTATGGATTGAGATTCTAATACAGTATCTTATTGCAGTCTCGTTCGGTACAATAACGTAACCAAAACAATATAATCTTGACCTGCATGGGCCACCAAAAAACATGTAACGCCCTAGACCCAAAATACGTAGGACTAGGAATGTGTATACATGCTAGCTACGTATCAAGTGAACTCCAACCCAGCTTGAATATATATAAGCTGTCTAAGTCAGGTAGTTATATCTCTATATTACTAAGATAATTCTAATCTCAATTCGCTGAAGATAAATTCGTCGTAAGACCAAGTGTACCAATGTAGGTCAGGCATTAAGACACTGGATCCCATAGACAAACAAGAATAGACAATATATAATAAAGTAGAGCAAACTCTATTATGATTGTCTGAACAAGCTTATAACAAAGGATAAAGCTTGCAAAACTAGGCCATGTCAGCAGAACAAAATGGTAAAAAAAAGTATAATGCTGGATGAACATAGTAAAAATATCAACCAAATATATACTTGAGTCGAACACAGCAACACCACCCAAATCAGCAAACTTTTTTTGCAGAAGCGACTAGCTGGATATATCACTAGGTCCTCAGGTAATAGTAAAAAGAATAAGTAACATGAAAGACAACAGACATAGCCATTTATATGTGCATATATGCAGTTGAGGACAATCATAATACCAGGCCCAACCAAACCGACAATCACTCATGGCACCGTATTGGGATACTAATGAGTTAACGCGAAACAATTCGAAGGCTCTACTACAGAGACCCTGGCACACAAAATAACCAAACCCCAAATAAGGAGACATGGTCATGAGTTACGACTGCCAGGTACTTTGGTAGAGTCCTCCCCACCCCATGCTCTAAACTAAGTAGTCAAGTCACGTCACGTCAAGTCAAGTAGAACTCATTAACAAGTAACAAGTCACATGAGCTAGTACTCATGCTATCATAGAGTCCATAGCCATCTCATGTCAGACTTTGTATCATATTATCATTATCCATTGTGTCTGTGTCCTGTGGTCTATCATGTCAATAAATACGAATTTAACATATTGCCATGCCTAGTGTCAATTCTCGATATCTGTAAATAGATATCAGCACACGAATACTAATCGGACACTAAGTACCAACTATTCCTATGTCATGATATACATATGAAGATGGAAACAAGATAACAAAGTAAAGAAGGGAACATGTACTAAAAACTTGGCATGGTATACTTGTCTATATCCTGTAACTGGTTTTGCAAAGGAGATGCTTCTGTCCCTTCGGTCTCCTCACCACAAACTCTTATTTCACATCAACAACCACAATCAACTCTTGGAGTCAATTGACACCACTTTTATGGTCTAACTATCTCACATAACATACCCTGGAAGTTATCATAGCACCCATTAAGTACCGTATTAATCTAATAAAATATAATATCTATAGTTACTAAATATTTATTATAAATTCTGCAAAATAATGGAAAATACTTTAAATATAATTTGTATAGGTTACTTATAAGAAAAACTCATGATGTAGTTACTAGTTCGATTGGTTCACACAACTTGCCAATTTTTCGACAAAACGGGTCGACTCGATCATAATAAAGTTATATTTGTATATTTTCAAATAATTGATTTCAATTCCCCATATCCAAAAATTACATCAAGGGTAGCTTGGATTTTTAACACCAATAAGTTCAATTGCAAGAGAACACACAATCAAAAACATTGATTTCCTAACAATCGCCCGATGACGGTGATAACCATAGCAAAATTTGATATCAAAGCAACACAAAACTTTGCCATAATATTATGTACATATAAAGGGATAAAAGAAGGGTTATTTGGGTTCTTAACAATGGTCTTGTGACTGTTAATAGCCACGCAATAGCTTGTGAACATCAACTACTTCGGACAGAGTCAAATCTGGACACTCTGTCATAAAATGGTTGCCATGGGCAAACCGTTGCGAACTAGGTGATGAAATTTTTGGTGATGGTAGAGGACACATAAATCTTTGCGTTAGTTTTTATTTCACGTCAACCAGACAACAAAAAGTGGACAAAACCCACTCAGGAAAATAGCATACCTGCGGTAAGGTTTCAGCCTACTTCGCTCGACTTCGGGTTGCCTTCTCGGCTTGGTGCCGACCAAACCAAGGCTTTGGCAGCCTGACGGCTTGTTATGGTGTTAGGAGAAGGTCTTAGGGTTGCGTATGAGGTGGTAGAAGGGTAGAAGGAGGTATGGAGTGGCATGAGAATGGAATAAGCTGAATTCAGATTCAGCCTGGACACCTGTGATGGAGGGGCTATTTTGAGAAAGTTAGAATACGGTTTGATGGAAAGTTTGTGAAGAGTACGTGTTGAGGACAAGAAAAGAAAGAAGTGTACTAAAATTTAGTGAAAACTACTTAGTTTGGAGGGAGATATGGTCGGATTAGTAGAGACTAGCTGAATTCAGATTCAACCTAGGTAGGAGTGGATAGATGGAGGTGTGGAGGGAGATGGAGAAGGTTTTGGAAAATAGTTTGCGAAGAGAAGTTTTTTGAAGTGGGTTTTAAAGAAGTTTTGCTAATGTGGTTTGAGGTAATAAGTTAATGGGAGGTCATGGGGTGGCCGTTTACTAAGGGGATGGTGAAGAGTTTAGTTGAATTGGCATAAAGGATGGGGTTATGCACGGGTAGGGAAGTAAAGAGGTAGGGGGTTATGATCAGGTGAAGGAATATGAAAAGTAAGGGGGTTATGGCTTCCCACTAAGTGTGTTTGACCACACTTAAGTCATCCATTACTTTTTAAGTGGTGAGGTATGGAGTTGGGTCTATTCCAAAGGATGGAAAGCTGAAATTATTTTTTAAACGTTTCGATTAAGATTTTGGGTGGTGAACCTTAGAGTTTGGTGTTTTTTAGAGAGGATAATGGTGTTTGGTGTTTGGCATGAACCATCTGAGGGTGTATAAGTGTCTGGTTTGAGTCTAGACTAGGTTTAGGCTAAGTCAAATCGGTAGGACTAGAGATTGTGTCATTGGGATTTATAATAAATAGAAAGTATGTAAAAGTCTAATTTGGTGTGACACAATATCATGAATGTTGTAATCTTAATATAATGTCATGGTCATATAATGATTGCAAGGAACATATCAAAGTTGTGTCTCAAACTTTCGATTGGAACATGCATAGGTACAAAGCTTAAATTTGAGTTAGAAATTATGCATGAATGTTGCACAATTAAAAATAGTGCATAAGAAGATGTGTCTGAGAACATCATATACCAAAATGAACGTGGACTCATCTAGAACACAAATATGAAATTTGATTCGGAGAATTGGCCAATGATGTGCTTCAAAAATCAAAGATACGACAAAGTATATTTATAGTTAGGAATTTAAAATAGAAGTATAAATTATTAAAATAATTAATTAAAAATAAATTAAAATAATCCTAAAATACAAGGTGGTAATGACAAGTTGTTCATTACCATGTGTGAATAGTTAAACTATAAAATATATGCATGGTATAAAAATTGAAATAACTATACAACAAATCTCTTCATCAATACCACATTCCTAGAGCTATTGCTCGCACTTCCATTCTTCCCATTACGTGGATTTTTTACCTTGGTAACCCAACAGTCACAAGCCTTTCTGTTACGACCCGCATCCGCCTTTCGGGATACGAGTGCGTGTCCAAGCCAGCCTGCGCCGTAGTGTCAACGGTAGAACACTGTCAAGCCACAATGCTCAAAATTACATAGACTAAATTCTTTATTGCTCATTAACAAAACTATATTAATTTACAATATTCAAAGATTTACATTTGATACAAAGTACAATGTCTTACAAATATAAAATAAAATAATTAATCTATCTACCTAATCTTCTAGGTTGACCTCAGCATATACCTATGTCTCTCCCAATGGTCCAAAGCATAGAGTAGCAGCGACTATCTGAAAAATGTTGGTTTTCAGTCGAGAGTGGAACGAGTACAATTCATTGAATGCAGTTCCAATATATGATAACGACTATAAATCAGAGGTTAGCCATAAAATATATGATGAACTAATCAAGATAATGGTAACAAGAGACATCAAGAATCTAGAACAAAGAAAATACTATCTATGTATTTTGAAGTACCTTTGTGATATATGATCGGTCTAGGGACAGTTACACTACGATGTCAAAACAATGTCTACGATGTCTACTTTGCAGAAAATAAACAATGTCTACGATGTCTACTTTACAGGAAATAAATAATGTCTACGATGTCTACAATGTCTATGATGTCTACAATGTCTACGGTCAGATTACACATCTGTTTGGTACTTCTCCTTTCCGACACAACAAGTAAGAATACGACAAGATATGAAAAGGGATAAAAATCAAATATAAAATGACTAACAATAGAATATAGTAATAATCAATATCGAAAATAAATAATAAACGTACACTACTACAAAAAGACCTATTAATGACGCTCGACAAGGAGTTTTAATGATGGCTGATACATAAGCGTTATCAAAGTTGAAAAATACCTTTTAATATAATGGTTTGGACTATTTATAGGCTTTTAATAACGTTTATTAAATAAAGCTTTATTAATAGTTAATAGCGGTGGCAAACTTGTAATAAACTTTCTGTAATATAATCCATCCCCCCACGATCTTATCCAGAAGAACTCTCCTTCTCCTTGCTCCCCTTCTGTCCCCTCTTCCCTCCTCTCCCCAAACCCTATAATTTCCCTCTCTTTCACCCCACCCCTACCGCCTCTCCCTCCGCCGCACAAAGCTTGCTGCCCCTCTCATCACCGTCCGATCGCTCATCGACGGAAGTGGCGGCGGTGGAAACGATGGCAACAGCGGTAATTTTAGGAGAGGGTGGAATGGGGACGACGAGGGAGGGTCCTCGGGAAGGAGGAACAGGAAGGAGGCCGTGATGGCGCTGGCAGAGATGGAAAGGGGGATGGAGAGCCTCCCTGCTGACCTCGCGACGGCGGTGGAGGGGGGAAGGATCCCGGCGGAGATCGTGAGGAGGTTCGAGAAGCTGGAGAGGTCGGCGGCGTACCGTTGGCTGATGCAGTTCATCGGGTTCAGGAAGAGGCTGCTCGCCGACGACCTCTTTCTCGCCAAGGTCGGGATCGAGTACGGCATCGGGATATTCACCAAGGTCTATTGGCATTCTTTTTTTCTTCTCCACCTCTTGTTTGTGATCACTTGGCGACACGTACTGGACATGGGACACGACACCATTTTAGGAGTGTCTGACAACCATTTTTGGAAGGCATCCGTGCTTTCCAAGTATTTGGTAAATGTGTCTCCTAGTTGTTGATTTTGCTAAGGGGGTCTGTGTCTTCTCTTCAGGCCCTGGCATCAGTTGATTTTTTTCCAGCACTATATGTCTTCTCTATGGTTTCCGTCTAATTACCATCTCTCTTATGGTAGAGTGTGTAGAAAATGTTGGTTAGGGTATAAGATGATCTCGAGACCAGTATATTTTTGACCCATTTAAAGTTGGTAGCTCTTGTTCTTGTTATGAGTAGAAACTAGAAAATATATTGGGTAAGTAACGCCAGACCAAGCGCCTATATCCTATCAATTTTCTGCTTGGTCTATTACCTTATTTGAAATGCAATCTTAGTATGGCTTTATAATTTTATCTATCACCTTGTTAAGGTTGTGAGCCACCAATGACTCTGAAGACAGTTCCCTTAATTATTAGTTGCAGCTTACTGGTACAAAGTCATAATGGGTCAGTTTAGCTTTTCACAATACAGACCTAAGTAGTGCCATCCTGTCAATTACGAGATATAATTACAGAATATTGCATGTAAGTTTGGTGAACCATTTGATTTGGCTTAGTAGACAATTGCCCCAAGGAACTCTCCAGTCTTATCATTTTTCTACAGAACGGTACATATATTTAGACAAAACGAATGCTGCTACTTGATTATATCAAACAAATTTGTTCTACATTTGGTCCAAGTTTGGTTGCTGACTAATCACATTGCCTACTGATCGCAACTATGAGGCCACCTAGCAATTTGCTTGATTGGCCATCAATTAGTCAGTTAAATTGGTAGGTTAGTCTCGTTGTTATTGTAACTTGGTCCACTTTCCTTGAGCAATGCTGCTTATTATGCAATATAATCACCGTTAAGACTTAAGAGAGCAGCTATATGGTACAAAGATGTGGTAACCCTCAAAAAGAATTTGGATTGGAGTTTTTCTATTTTTGTTGGTATTGTTGTGATTCAGTTATGCTTAAATTGTATAATCGTACTAACAAACCAATTTTTATTTTTTGTTAAATCAGTCTTAGTATCAAATTCCTCTAGCTTATGTATTCGTTCTGAATTTTATGGTATTTCACTTTGTCTTATGTTATGAAAAGAAGAACAAAATACCATTTAGTGAAGATACCAATCATTCTAAGCATATTATCCCTTTTTTGTTATTATCATGGGCTTACTCCAAGCATTATACGTAGTGGGATTTGACTCCTTTGATATCTGAAATAGGAAGTAGTTTTGGTTTACACTTACAATGTATCTGGCACGGACAAAGATTCGACACATTTTGCCACCTATTTTGGTGTGTCCTAGTGTAGTTTGGTGTCCTTGACATGTCCGATAAGTGTCCGACACAACGTGAGACATCTTTTTTCTCAAAAGTTTTTTTTCGTTTTAGCTTATGATTGTATTTGACTTCAATTTTTGATGCATTTGTAGGTGATGTCATCTTAATAAGCTCAAATGCTATGCAATATAATGCAGTAGACACAATTTACTATCGATAGGTAAGTATTATAACCTAATCTAAATTCTATTTAAAGAATGATTTTGTTGGAAGTTTTGTCACATCGTACAATAATTTTGTTGTTGTACAGGCACGGTCTATCCAAGAGCTTGTACAAAAAGACTTCAAGAGTTGAAGGCAAGAAAGTGACAATGAGACAGAACCTCGGATTGTACGAAGGGGCAGGCCTCCAATGAAGAACACAATCAAGCGGATGCTTGCTTGGAACATCCACACCTGGTATGACTAGTGGTTTTTTTTATTGATGCGTGCAGCTTCCAGATAACCTTGACATCATTGAGAATCCCATGGATTTCACAATCCTGTGGAGCAAGATGTCAAGTGGAGCTTATGCTTGCTTGGAACAATTAGAGGTTGGTAGTCTCGCTACTCTGAATTATTTGCACTTCGTTTGTGTTCTGTTGTAAAGAGTTCACTTCGCTTTGCTTCTTAGTTATTAATTGGACTAGAATCTGTTTTGAGGTCTACAACTGACCATCTATTTTACTTGAGCAGTTATCAGGGCTAGGAACATAACTATTGCTTTATTGTGCAATATTTGAATTGGTTTCTATTTGTAGCTCATTTCTCTTTTCTCTGGGCATGCAGAAACCTGTAAACCCTAGAAAGGGATTGATTTAGAAAGGTAATGCCAGTTTCTCAGTTTATGTTTTGGTACATAAACAATATTATAAAGTATATTGAACCATGTTTTTATCTTTTTCAGGAATTTGCTGTACGTGATGTTGACAGTTTTGATGTGCTCAAGTTGAAGCCAAAGTAATTACTTGTTTTGAGGATCCATTTAAGTATTAGTTGTAAATATATGTATTTGGATACCCTATTTTGAGATAATGTAATGAAGATGATGATATAATATTTTGATGTTTTCTTATGAATATAGTTCAAAGTGGTTATTTTAAAATTGAATTAAGAAGTTTTTGGAAAGTAGTATATAATGTACAGTATTAAGCGTTATAAATGTGATGAGTTCAGTAATATTGAGTGTTATAAATGTTCTCCATTGAGCTTATACAGATTATCTATTCATAACGCTTTCAAAATGTCCTGAATTGTGCACTATATATTAACTATTCATAACGCTTTTATAAAAACTATTCATGACAGTTTTTTATAACGCTTTTAAAAAATATTTATAACATCCGTTTTCATAACGGTTGCTTTGAGAAAAAAACGTCATGGTTCGTCATTAATGACGCTTTTTAGCTGTCATTAAAAGAGTTTTTTGTTGTAGTGGTACTCGTCTAGGGTCCTTCGCTGGTGAAACGGACAATACCAACCACTCAGTGTGCCACACAAAAGTTAAACTCGCACAACAGTCTCCAGATGCTGAAACAGACATCACCAATACATTTGGCATAAATAAATGTCTAAAAATGCCAACCAAAATTCTAATTCTGGACACAGGGGCAAAATCATAATTTCGAGTCAAAATAATGTCCGCCGTTGAAACCGTTTTGCACCAAAAAGCATGCAAGTATGTACGGTCTCTAAAGTTGTCAAACTATATGTCTACGGATCCCATTTGACAAAACAAACTCACTGTGTGTCCAAAGTTAGATTTCGGTGGGCCATGCACAAATTTGCCTGTTGGATCGGACCACGGGCCCGCCAAAAGGACGTACTGGTCGACTTTTTCAGAGTCGGACCAAACTTGGCATATAGGACCAGAAAAATAATATGATCCTTTGGCACAAGTTTCTTTTCGAGATGACGAACGTGCACGAAGTTATACGCTAATTTGCAAAGGGGCCGATACGGGGTATCTCGACGGATATGCTTCAAATTCGTCGCACATGCACAACGAAATTGAGTTCCGTCACATTTTACACGTCGAAAATATCCATACGCATCTTTCGATCCTTATGGGTTGCGACCATGCTGCCTGATTTATCGGGGCGCACGTCATATCAAATTTTTTTCCTAAATTCAACAGTTTTGAAAACTGTTTTTTAAGTTTTGGGAGATCGATTTCTCAATGTACATTAGACGAAATTCAATTCTGTAAAAAGAATTTTAAAGCCCTATATGTTGTCTAGGACTCTAATTAAAAGGATTTTTAAAACTGGTGATTGATTGGCAAAGAGGCGCCTTCCAAAATTGTGGTTTAAAATCTTAAAATTGTCCTGTTTCGAACAGTTTTTTGCTGATTTCTCATTCGATCTATTATCGAATTGAATCCGATACTATGAAAACTAATTAACAGGAGTTTTAGGTGTTATGTTGTGATCGTACCTGAGTAATCAGTTCGAGGAACGTTAAAGCGGAGAGGTGGAACACGCGTCACAAAGTTAGGGTTTGGCTTTCGTTGCCTGCTGCTCTGCTGCAACGTGTGGCTGCTGTGGTGTTTCGCTGCATGCGCGAATTTGCGGCTGCACAGGGTGGCGGCGCACGGCGTAGGCAGTCGTGTGGACTAGCCAGGGTCGTGGCTTGGGTTTCTCTCATGAAGGTTCATGGAGTGTTGATAAATTTCGATAGGCATATCGATTATTTTCTCAAGATTTTAAA
Organism: Iris pallida; assembly: GCA_029216955.1. Lineage (NCBI taxonomy): Eukaryota > Viridiplantae > Streptophyta > Magnoliopsida > Asparagales > Iridaceae > Iris > Iris pallida. The sequence goes on along the minus strand of JANAVB010028820.1, from coordinate 6,471,588 downwards.
TCTAAATTTCAATTGAATTTAGATTATAGTTTATTGGATTTCGGATGATCTATTAGAGAATAGGATCTAGATTGAGTATAGTTAAGTCTCTTCCAATTTGGATGAGAATTGGATTAAATCCAATTTCAAATAGAGTAATAAAACTCCGTGGGAAAAACATGGGGGGGTCATTTCTTTGGGAAGAAGAACAGTATTGGGAGCTACAAATATATATATATATATATATATATATATATATATATATATTATTTTCTTTTTTTTTGTTTCCCTTTTTTTAACTACTCTCTAACAATAAATAAGAACATTTATGAAAAAAAAACTAGAAAAGATTTTTAAATAAGTCCTACAATATTTTATGTAATAATATAATAATAATAATAACTCTTAATATACTTTATAACATATATATATTATTATCTATATATATATATATATATATATATATATATATATATATAGATATATATATATAGATGTCTAGCATGTAAAATTACTTGATACAAACATATATTTCTTTATTATGTAGTAACTCTATAGATATAACTATTTATATATGTAAATCAATATCATAATATGTGTGTGTGGTGTTTATTTATATATATATTTATATATATATATATATATATATATAA